>OX336390.1:753930139-754167639 GCA_946902985.2 Meconema thalassinum | reverse complement strand
AAGGTCTGATCAGGTTATTTCACTTGGTGTGTAGGATTTACGAGACAGGTGAGGTACCCTCTGATTTCAAGAAGAATATGATCATCCCTATACAGAAGAAAGTGTGAGCTGACAGATGTGAAGATTACCGTACAATCAGCTTGATTACTCATGCTTCAAAAATCCTGTCAAGGATAATTTACAAGATGATGGAAAGCCAGATAGAAACGGATTGGAAGGTAAAATAAGGAAAGATAAGAGAACGTTCATGGAATGAGTAGACTTAGAAAAGGCTTTTGATAACGTTGATTGCACTAAATTGTTTGACATTTGGAAACGATTGGAATAAAGTACAGGGATAGGAGGGTGATCTACAATCTATACAGAAACCAGACAGCAGTCATTCAAGCTGAAGGACGTGAGAGATAAGCTGGTGTTCATAAAGGTGTAAGGCAAGGCTGCAACTTAGGCTATCACCCATACTTTTCAATCTTTACATTGACGAAGCAATGAAGGAAATTGTAGAAACATTTAAAGTGGGAGTGAATATTCAAGGAGAATTAATTTCAACTCTGAGATTTGCCGATGACATAGTCATCTCGGCCGACACGCCTGAGGTTTTGAATGGGGTTTTGAATAGTATGGGCTCCGTCTTGAGGAAAGAATTCATGATGAAAATTAATAAATGTAAAACAAAAATATTGGAATGCAGACGAAATAAATCAGAATCCTCTATGGACATCAAATTGTCAGGTGAAAAACAAAATGAGTAGGAGACTTCTGTTACTTAGGAAGCAAAATAACCAGTGATAGACGAAGCAAAGAGGATATAAAAAGTAGGTTAGCTCAGGGAAGAAAAGCATTTCTACTAAAAAGGAATCTCTTGACATCGAATATAGATTTTGGTGTTAGGAAGTCATTTTTAAAGGCCTTTGTGTAGAGCGTGGATCTCTATGGAAGTGAAACTTGGACTATTGGTGCAGCAGAAAAGAGGAGAATTGAAGCGCATGAAATGTGGTGTTACAGGAGAATGATGAACATCAGATGGGTAGATAGGGTTACAAACGAAGAGGTATTAAGACTAGTGGGAGAGGAGAGATGTTTCTGGCGACTGCTAATGAAGACCCGAGATAGGTTGGTAGGACACATACTAAGATACCCAGGAATAGCAAGCTTAGTTATGGAAGGAAGGGTCGAGGGCAAGAACTGTAGGGGTAGACCAAGGTTAGAATGTGTTAAACAGATTGCCTCGGACGTAGGGTGTGGTAGCTATGTAAAGATGAAACGATTAGCTCAGGACAGGGTGGAAAAGGAGAGCTGCATCAAATCTATCAAAAGACTGAAGACTCAAACAACAACAACAACAACAACAACATATTAACAAATGGATGTTATCCAAAATTGGGAAAATAATAGATCATAATGTTTCAGATTAATTCTAAGCAACACATACATGACACTGTTGCCAACGTTCTTTTACGAACGCTGAAATATCCAATGTAACAATTAATTTCTGATATATAGATTATTCATTGGCATGAATCTTAAATTTTAAGAAAAGTAGGCTCTTTAGTTCGTCACGGAACACTTGTTTAAATCCTTAGTAAGCTTTATTTAAATGCTTTAAACTATGAGAATAATAGAAACACCACCTACCTGCTCCATTACAGCTTCTATGACCAAATTGTTAAGTTCGAACGCTTTCTGCAGGCGACTCATGTTGACAGTAAGTTCAGTTTCCTCTGGGTAGATCAATTGGGCGAGAATTCCCATGTCATCTATGATCTCCTGCATGGTGGTACCCTCTGGAAGAATCCTGAGAATAGCACAAGACAATTACTTAGGATGTTATTATTATTTATATTGTTTTATACATTTGAATTGAGCCACTATGGACCACGAGTTAACAATCAATTTCATTTTCAGTTTTTAGCTCTTGTTCGCCTGTGCCTTCTTCCGATCTTCTGAAAGAGGTTCCCTCCGCCCCCCGTAGTTTTTGACCCTTTGTCTAAATTCATTTCTGCCCCCCGAAATACCGATCTTTATCACATTCTGAGAACCATCCTAGTTTTCTGGCCTTTGGTTTCTGGAAATTCCATATTATCTTTGTCAGTCGATCATCGGACATTCTGAAGATGTGCCCATAGAAAAACAACCATTTCATTTTCTTTGTTGACGTGACTGGTTCTATCTTTGTGTATAACTCTTCTTTTGATTTGAGACGTATGTGTCCGTTAGCCCATCTGTCGCCTAACATTTTTCTCAATATCCTGTGTTCTCCTTTGACTAACTGATCAACTAATCCCCGTCTAGTCATAGTTTGACAACCATGCTGCAGTGTCTAACTTAGCTCAGCGACTTCTTATTATAGTGATTGTAATGTCGTTCTTGTTCTTGTTTGAATCTTCAGTATTTTCACTGGTTTGATGCAGCTATCCATGTATACCTGCCTGAGATAATCGTTTCATCTCTACATAGCACTCACAGCATACATCTGGGGCAATTTGTTTAGCATATTCTAACATTGGTCTACCCTCACAGTTCCTATCCTCGACCCTTCCTTCCAAAACTAAGTTTGCTATTTCTGGGTGTCTTAGTATGTGTCCTACCAACCTATCATTTCATTTATGCAGAACCCAGAAACATCTCTCCTCGTCCACTCTTAATACATCTTCCTTTGCAACTCTATCCACCTATCTGATGTTCATCATTCTCCTGTAACACCACATTTCAAATTCTTCTATTCTCCTCTTTTCTGCTGCGTCAACAGTCCAAGTTTCACTTCCATAAAGCGCCCACCCACGCTCCAGACAAAGGCTTTCAGAAATGATTTTCTCATAGCTAAATCTATATTTGAGTTGTCCAGTTGCAAAACTCGTTTAATCCACTTGTGAATAAGGATCATGTCGTAAAATTATTTGTTTTATTTAGCTTGCCACGGTGGGTGAGTGGATAGCGTGTTGGTCTACTAACCCCAAGATTGCAGGTTCGCTCCTGGCCGTGGTAAGTGATTTTTGAAAGGCGGCAAAAATACGACACGCATGTCATACGATGTTGGTATGTCAAAGAACCCATTTGAATTCAGTAGGCCGTGTTCATAATGGCAAAATTAATCTCGAGAGTTTCCGCCAACACAAAGTTCCTCATTTCTCTACTAGAAAGCGCTATAGTGTTCAAGGAGCTAAGATATCTAACCTCCTTGACTTTCATAGTGATGCAAGGAACAACGAAATTCGACATGCAAGCTACCCTCTGGGTGTCAAATTACAAAGCTTGCACCCGGCACCGAGGCCATACGATATTATTATTATTTGTTTTTATTTCATTTTACTTTATTTTGTTTTATTTTGTTTTATTTTATTTTATTTTGTTTTATTTTCTTTTATTTTTTTTTCTTTTCTTTGTTTTGTTTAGTTTAGTTTAGTTTTAATTTGTTTTATTTAGATTTTGTTTTGTTTTATTTCGTTTTATTTTGTTTTAAATTGTTTTGTTTTTTATTTTGTTATGTTTTATTTTGATTTTGTTTTGTTTATTTTGTTTTATTTTATTTTGTTTTGTTTTATTTCCAGAAAACAAACCCAATACCAAAAACAAGAGAAACACGAAGAAAAAAGCGAAATTCAAAAACAAAAGCTAAAGCAGAAAACAAAAAACAAGAAGCACAAAGCAAAAAGCAACATTCAAAAAGGCAAAAGCAGAAAACAAACACAAAATCAAAACCAAGAAAGAAGAACAAAAAGTAAAAGATTTCTTTTCTGTGGAATTGCTTTCCTTGCCTGAGCCAACCTATATTTTATATCCTCATTGATTCGTCCATCACTGATTATTTTGCTTCCTAACTGAATGTATAATAATAATAATAATAATAATAATAATAATAATAATAATACTATTTTTTTATTGTTCATACTCTCTGCATGCTCCACTACATAAGTACTACTACATGCACTTACATTACATTTTATAAATGAACAAAATAAATTACATTATAATAATTCAATTACTAGATGACTTAATCTTAACAATATCAAACAATATTATTCATCGTTTTTCCTTAGAGCTTGAAAATCCAGAGCATTAACAAATTTAGAAAATTCCTTCAAATACTTTTTTAATAGCACAGATTTCTTTGATCAAGAATTGCCTAATATTTTTCACTTCACTGCACACGAAAATTATATGATCTATAGTCTGAGGGCTGCTTTTACAGGAACACTCGGGATTACGTATAATTTTAAGTCTGTGTAAGTACGAAGCAATATTTCCATGTCCAGTCAGTATTGTAGTCATATTAGGTGTTAAGGTGATTTTGGATTTTAATCTACCTGCAACTGTTGGAAAGAATTCTTTTGTAAGTGTGCCTTTTGAAGTTTGTTCCCATTTTTGCTGCCATTCATGAATTGATTCTTCTTTGAGACTTCTTTTAAAAGTTGAGATGGGTATTCTATCGAAACAAACCTCGCTTAATGTTGTAGCCTCCTTTGCAATTTTATCAGCCAGTTCATTGCCTGCAACACCTGTATGTGCCTTAACCCATTCAAATTTTACTATCCAATTTTTTCTTTTTAGAATAGCTGTAGTCCTTCTTATATTCTCAATTAGTTCGTTATGATTTCTGAAGTCCCCAATGGAGTCAATTGCTATTTTACTATCTGTGTAAATAATTACTTTCTTATCTTCATCGTCATCTGTCCTAGTAGTATCTAAGAATCCCAGAGATTTAAGTATAGCTAATTGCTCCGCCTGATTATTCGAACAGTTGTCTTGCAGTCTATATTTCAATTGGTCTACTAATTCGTGCAATCTGAATATAGCTATGCCAGCTCCCACTCCTTCTTCACTTTTGCTTCCATCTGTGTAAATTTTCCATGGGATATATTCATTTAATGCTATTCTTGGATCTTCGGTACCAGGAAAATAGGCTGGATGGAGCCATCTCATAGGTTTTTCGGAGTGGTCAATGACATAGTTCATAGTTGTTTTTCCTGACTTGATTTTGTATAGAATAACAATCTCTTTAGCCATTATATCTATAGGAATAATTCCTGTAATAATGCACAGTGCCTCATGAGATACAGTGCGGTACGATTTTGCTATTCTCAAGAGAATAAGTCTTTGCACTCTCACGTATTTAATCATATTACATTTCTTTTCTAGGGATTCAATCCAGATCGGAGCAGCATATAACAGCATTGGCAATATTGCTCCTTTATAAATTGTTTCCAAAGCCTGGTGTTTTAGACCCCATCCTATTCTAGCCGATGTTGATAATGCGTTTATTAATTTAATACATTTTTCACTAACTTTATTGATGTGGTCATTGTACTTAAAGCGAGAGTCTATAGTTATTCCTAGATATTCCATCGTATCTACTTGTACAAGACGTTTCCAATTCATAAAGATATCAATTGTCTTCTTTGCTTTTCTTCTTCTTGATATTAGAATAACTCTTGACTTACTTTCATTAAAACGGGTTTTGTTTTCTGTTGACCACTTAGTAACTTTCCGTAATTCCATATTCACAATATTTTCTGCTTCAATTTCAGTTTCAGCCCTGACTGCAATTATAAGGTCATCAGCAAATGCTATAGCTTTGATGTTTTTACCGTATTCCAAACTGAGCAGTGAATTATACTGAACATTCCAGTACCCCGGTCCACAACATGAACCTTGAGGACATCCTTTATTAACTACTGTTTCTACTTGGATACTATTGGAATTCATGAACGTCGTTCTATCCTTGAAGTAGCTCTTAGTCAGATAGTACAAATTTTTCGGGCATTTGAAGTCTTTTAGGGCCTTTAGGATACATGGCCACCACGCAGAGTCAAAAGCTCCTTTGACATCAAGACTAACTATAACGGTAATTTGACCATTTTTGAACGCCTCAGTTATAAATTCCTTTAGTGCCATAGCTGCATCAGTAGTAGACTTTTGAACTGTGAAGCCATATTGATTTTCGTTCAGTAGTTTATTGGTATAGAGGTAGTGATTTATTCTATTTATTAGAAGTTTCTCTAATACTTTGCCCGCCACATTTATCAGGCTTATTAGTCGGAATTTAGAGGGATCCTGAAACTTATCTTTCCCTGGTTTTGTGATTGGTATAAGTCTCGCATTTTTCTATCGCTTCGGGAAACAAGCATTCTTCAAGCAACCATTATATAATGATTTCATAGTTCTAGGGATACTTTCATACGTCCACCATAGTATTTTACTAGTGATTCCATCTTCAACTGGTGTCTTTTTATGACCTAGATCTTTGATTGCAGATTTAATTTCTTCTTCTGTAAATTCCCAGTCGTCCAGAGTGTCTATTGGTTCCTCTACGTCCTTCCTTATTTGCTTTTGCTGAGCAGTATCTTCCATTTCATCATCCTTCTGAACGAGATGGTTTAATATACACTGCATTGTTTCCTTCAAGTCTCTTGTGTAGTTACCTTCATTGTTAATAAGAGTTGATACAATTTGAGTATTCTTAATTTTTCCTGACGCTGATTTATAGACTATGTCCCAGGGATTTGAAGAAATTTTACTACAGTATTCTTTCCAAGATAGTATCTTTGCATTTCTTATTTTAGCTTGGTATTTAGTTTTTTCAGCAAAGTATTCAGTTTTTCGCTGATCTCGGAGGTCATTATTATTTAACGTTCTCTGGAATTTTCTTCTGAATGCATTTACTTTCTTCCGCATTATCGTAAGTTCTTCATTCCACCAAGGCACTGTTCTGTGTTTTAGGCTGATGGTTTTGCCAGAAGGTCTACTAACTTTGAAAGCCTGCATGCAAACTTTCGTCTGGGCAGAGCTAACTTTATTTAATATGTCCTCCATATCTGCAGAATTATTTATGTACACTGATAGTTTGTTGGCAATATCTTCAGTATGTTCTTCCTGTATTATTCCCCAGAACTGTTTGCTATTTCTTTCTTTAACATTTCTTGATAAAATTCACGATCTTCTTCTCTCGTTATATATTTGATACCGGAGAATCTGGTTTCTGTTGTATCATAACAGAAGTTTTGTGCTACTAAGAATTGCAAAATTCTGTGATCTGAACAACTCTCTTCTTCGCTTATCCTCCAGTTATATATTTCCTTGAGGAGTTTATTATTGCTGATGGTCAAGTCCACGTTACTTTTTCCTCTACTACTTTGGAAAGTGGTTAATTCACTGTATTCGTTATGTACAAACAGCTGATTTATTATTAGGAATTCCTCTAAATTCTTTCCCCTTTCATTGGTTAATATATCATGCCATGTTGTAGATCTGGAATTACTGTCCATAGTAATGAGTAGCCCTTGTCCACATGTATATTTCAAAATGTTGTTGATTTTGTTAAAGTCACTTTCTATTATTTCTTGACTATCAAGTTACATATTAACAGAATATAATTTTAAACTCCTGTATGTTAATTCCACAACTACTGTGTCTTTGTCAGTCAATTCATTTATAAGTAGAGCGTCTATCTGAGGGTTTGTCACCAACGTGACTGTACGACATCGACCTTCACTTGCAGCAAACTTCCTATATCTATTTGTAATACCAGTGGGCCTATTGTTGATAATTCGTGGCTCTTGTATAAATATCACATCTATTCCTTCTTGTAGTATCCGATTCATCAAGCTATCAGTTGCAGCTATCGAGTGTTGTAAATTAATCTGTAGGCAGTTGATCTTGTCATTATTATTATTATTATTATTATTAATTCATTACTTACCGACAGTAGTGGCTACGCTGGCTAACGCGCAGCATTAGGTCATGGGGCCAAGCTCTCTGCTGACTCGGTAGACGCGTGGGTTCGAGCCCAACCGTCGGCCGTCCTTGAAATGGTATTCCGTGGTTTCCCATTTTCAACACCAGGCAAATGCTGGGACGGTACCTTCTGACAGGCCACGGCCGCTTTCTTCCACATCCTTGCCCAGTTTCATTCACCATCATTCATTTCATCTCTCATTAACTCCTCTCATGAGGTTGGCGTCAGGAAGGGCATCCGGCCGTAAAAACCATCGCCACAAATACTTCCATCGCATCTCATCCCCGACCCCGTTGGAAAACGGGAATAATAAGGGGTAGACATACTTACATTAATTCATTACTTACATATTTTTAGCCAGCGAGTGCACCACGTTGAGGCGCACTTTGTTTATATCACAGATGGTGATGGCTGGGAAAGGCACGTTCCATACGTGGAAGTGTGAACTCTCCACAGTGGAGATGATTGGACGCGAGTAGTTCTTGTGCAGAGCGATTGTGACTTGATATACCGTTAATGCAGCAAATAATGCCAACACCGTTGCCCACAACAACCTGAAACATTGGGTTAACAACACAGAGTGCACATTTTCATCAATAATATTGCTGAAAACAGAATCACATTTCTTGGCACCTCGTTTAGCCTCCAAATAACTATGATCATCCTCAACCAATCATTCAATACAGATGATTGTTTCGTAACTAGTGAAACCACATTACAAACACAGCCTATTTTGTTTATTTATTTATTTATTTATTTAAGTCGCCTCCGTAGCGTAGCGGTCAGTATGGTTAGCTGCCGCCCCGGAGGTCCTGGGTTCGATTCCCGGCTCTGCCACGAAATTTGAAAAGTGGTATGAGGACTGGAACGGGGTCTACTCAGCCTCGGGTGGTCCAAAAGAGTAGAGGGGGTTCGATTCCCACCTCAGCCATCCTCGAAGAGGTTTTCCGTGGTTTCCCACTTCGTCTTCGGGCAAATGCCGGGATGGTACTGCCCCCGTAATTGAATTATATAGAGACCACGGTGGCTATATTTGAAATTATAAGGAGAGTTATGGTTGTCATAGTTATGACGTGGGTAGTCATGACGTAAGCACGGATGACGTAAATGTTATACCAGCAGGCTACTTGAGCTGAGATTCTCAGTGACGTCAGCATTTAGTCGAGAATGTTCCAAGATTTACGACGCAGTCGCAGGAAACGAGGAATTCTGCTGAGGAAGAAACTATGCTATTGGAGGAGAGGCATGAACCAATGAACGATAGTTTAAAGGAAGACGGAGATTGCTGAAACTATGGTATTTTTATTACTTTTGGAATGCAGAATTGTGGAAATCCATTTGCAGTAATAGCATTGATTTGGAATTTTGGTGAAATTTATTTTCAGTTTTTGAATTTTGAAAATCCGTCATGTATTAACGAAGTTGGAACTTTTAGCGATGACGCAGTACCACGCTTTGGAAGGGATGGAAACGCCCCTCGGGAAGTTAATAAAAGGGCTTGCGCAGAAGAGAGGAGTCTCTGTCGTTCTCCGATTATTCTGAGATCTCATTCTCAGATCATCGAAGTCTATTGTGAAAGTTCTTTTCTTATACATTCATTATAGTGAGACGTCGAAGTGAACAGCAGTGAAAAGAATCGTCTTTATAACGCGTGGCGAGGCCACTATATTAACGAGATCCAAGTCAAACTAGGTGAAGTTGAAACGGACCTTAGAAAGCTTCTACAAGTTTAGCTTTGAACAGTTAGCGGTCACCGATAAGCTAATTGTATTGTGCTGTGCTTCATAAAGTAATAGAGAAAAGCTGAACAATTTCGACCGATTAGTTTAAAAGATATTAGCAGTTTTATACGACTGACAAAAGTGATTATCTCGCCACAAGAGAAGCACTTTTGTATAGCCAGAATCAACGCAACGGCTGACGCTGCGAGTGGAATAGAAAGACTTCAGATTGATTGGTTACAGAACGATACAGTATAATGGAGCAATTGAATACGGCAGTTTGTTCTTCTGACACTACAACCGAAGAGCAGATGGAAGGCTAAAAGGGCTTATTGCAATTGGGACATATTTCAACGGAGTAAGATAGCGACATGGAACTTCGCTAATTGCTATTCCACACAAGCGAACATGCGGTGAATACCATCTACACCCATGTTTCGTAATTAAAGGCTGAATACCATCGAACAGCCATAGAAACAATTTCATACTCTGAATATGAATAATTTCTTCGGAAATTTCTACAAAACTTCATGGCGATTGTCTACTGGAACTTCAGGGAATTTTTCAAGAGAGGTCAGGGGTGTCCCGACTCACAAAGAAGATTATTGCCGGAAGGATGTATATTCGTCTTCGAGGAGCAGAGCGATTTCCGGAGAAGGAAGCAGTTCGATTCTCCGAGGGTGCTATTTCCTATTTCGAGGATGGAGCTCAGCTTTAACGTGGTGAAATGGATCCATCAGCAGTCTTCTTTGGGGAATTTTCCTCTGGAACGTCAATCGGCAGATAAGGTAGTCGTGAACGTTTATTGTATTTGGGTTTACTAATGATGTTTGAGCAACCATTTTTCCCATATTTTTATCCTCATGTTTTTTGCCCTATTTTCTTGTTGAGATTCTTATTCTCAGTACACCTTGATGAGTTTTGCATTTTTCGACGATTTATTAAGACATTGTTATGTCATGGGCATAGTTAATGATTTTGAATCAGTTGAGACTGATATTTGGATTTTTCAGTAATTAATATTTTTTTTGTAGTCACGATTTGACTGTAAGTTAATGATTTTTATGGCAGATTTAAATTCAGACAGCGTGTCATTTTATTAAAGTAATTCTACCCCAGTTTAATTACTTTGACCAATTTTCTGTCATCATCAAGAAGGAAGAACATTTAAATGATTTTAGAGCGTTAAAATCTCTTACGTTGTCGACGATCTTGGAAATACTAGTCGTTATTTGAATTGATTGCAACACAGACATTTATCGTCAGTTATGAATGAACATTGCATCATAGACACTTTTGTGAAAGAGTAACTTTAATAATGAATTATTGATTGCATTAAAGTCAAGTACTTTTGTTAGTAGTTTTTCTCAATTAGAGAATTATATAACGATGTTTGCATTCCCCAGTCTAATTGGATTCTATTCGACTACTTTGCATTTTAGTCGCACTTTATTTGAAGATAGTATTTTCATACTACAATTTTTTTTAAGATGTTAATCTTAAATTTTGATAGACCAGACAGGCGTATATAAGCGTATTCACTATTAAATTTGTTTGTGATTGGCAAGTTTTGACTTCATTTCGGTTCATGAATGAAATCCACGAAGGTTAAATAAAAAACAGTTTTGAAACAATTAATGATTATAAAAATTTTTAAGTGGAACTATGAATGTATAATCGCTAGTGCAGCGCGTGTTGAAAGTCGCTGAGGTATAATGCCCTTGAATATGAAGGAAGTTCCCACAGGAATTAATGTTAAAGAATTATTTGTGGAAGTTTTGTAAGTTATGTGGAAGTTTTTAATGCCATATAGATTAATATATGATGATTTTGGGCATATTTTTAATGCAGATTGTGCATTAACTTGTTAGCGAAGGATTTTCCGCTGGAGTAAGATTGTCATAGTTCGTTGAAAATTAATCAAGTGAGTTACTGTTATAATTAACACGAGTTTTGAAAGAATTTGAGATAAGATTTTGAATGAAGGTTGCCGTCACAAATCATTATTAAAACCTTTATTAAACCAGATTGTGACATTAACATGTATAACTAACCTTCATTGGTCGATTATATTAAACACGATTATGAAAATTACCAACCGAATGAACATGTGGTTAATGTATTTCTTAAATTAATAATTTAAACAATTTAAATGTTAATATTGTAAATAATTGCTGTAAATATTTTTGAAAATAATGTGGAACGAGAGTGATGTTAAAGGCGTGCATATAATATTTTTATTGTCTTTGACAAATATTATAAACAATTTCTAATTGTTATAAATAATTTATGTGATTTTGTTATAAACATTTAAGAGCTAATTAAACATTTGGATTGAACTTAACAAGTTTAAGGAATTAACATAATGATCCAATAGGATGTGAGCAAAGTACTTGAAAGATTTGCGTAAATATAATGTGAGTTGTCTTGTAGACATTTAAAAGCTTGAGGAAGCAAGCTGTATTCTTACGTAACATAGCATGTGAGAAGGGAGTGCATTTGACCAGTATGCAACAGGCTGGAGGGTAGCCCGCAGCTGTGCCAACATCTGGTTCTCAGAGAGTGAGGTCGTCCACACTCTGGCCTTGCGACTATAAATACCATTCTCATGTTTATTAAAAGGAAACCAAATGCTCTATATATGTCACACCCTGACGTCCTTTTCCAATCCAATAGTGTTATGAATATTACGTTATTTGGAGCTCTTGGGAGCTAAAATGTTTAATATCATGTTGTATAATAATTTTGCAAGTCCTACTGGAGGACGTGGTCAGATTGACTTGGGCTACTGATAGCCACGTTGTTTTTGTTGTGTTAGTAAAATCATACCCTTTATTAGAAATAAAGCTTTTGTACAGTTCAAAGTTCTCGTCTTCGTTTTGGTTCATTTTTAAATGTCATGGTGGAGGTTATTGTGTGAACAGACTTTAGTGATCCTGTTGTCAACTCAAACCCCGAGATAATTAAGAGGTAAGTAACGGTAAGTATGAACCCCCGTCTATTTTGGTGTGTTCCACAATGATTTCTTGTGAACTTCTGTGCTCTTATCTCGATAGTATCTGTCAGTGCCATTTTCATTGATGTAGCTATGCCGGTGCGATTGATAATTGGCAATCCGATTGAGGGGGCGGATATCTGACAGCCTACTGTCCAGGTAAACGGGGACAGAAAGATTGGCGCAGTCAACGTGTGGGGCTTGTTCAACAACACTGGATCACCAGGTTGAACAATAGAAAGATTGGCGACCCTAAAACGTTGGGGCTCGATTCGACATAACTGGATTACCAGGTTGAACGCCAGTAAGAGTGGCAAACCTAAAACGTGAGGTTCGATTAGACTCAAATAAAGAGGTTGATTCTTTGTTAGATGTCTAGGCCAATTGTAGTATTTAAGAGTGTGATTATATAGGAATTAAATGTTGTATTGTATTAGGAAAATTACACTCAGAAAAGATCAGATCTTATACAACTTGAGAAAGGTTAAATAGGCTGGAAACTTAGAAAAATCGCCTATAATCTGGAATCTTATTTTATTTGACCGGCTTATGACATTTTAGTCATATTAAAGATAAAATTAATTATTTGGATTGTAAATGTAAATTATTTGTGTTAGGATATTTTAAAATGAGCCAAAGAAATTTGAACATGTGCTTGAGTTTGTTTCAACATGAAGTATCGTCGAAGGTTAATTATAAGGTAGTTATAAGTTAGATTTAAGACAGAAAGTTGATCAAATTTATATATGGTGAAAAGTGTTGCTCAAATGTTGTTATTTTGCTCTTTTGATGTATGTCCCTACAGCAGTCCATTTTTGAATAATATTGTAATGGCAGATGAAAGTATGAGGTTGATGTTAGAAGAATTGAAAGCTAGCATGAATGAAAGTGCGAGGGAGATGTCTGCTAATTTGAAAGCAAGCATGACTAGCAGTATGAAGCAGATGTTGAATGAAAGCATGAAGGAGAATGCTAGTAATATGTCTGCTAATTTGAATAGTAGTATGAAGGAGATGGAAGCTAGGAATACTAGTCGAATGGAGGAGAATGCTAGTAATTTGAATGCAAGAATGGAGGAGAATGCTAGTAATTTGAAAGCTAGCATGGGTGAAAGTTTGAAGGTTCTTCAGACTAGTGCTGCTAATTTGGAGGATAATATGTCGCGTTTACAGATTAATACCCTAGGAATTGAGAATACTGTAACGGACATGCGCACAGACGTGTCTAATGTCCATAAAGATGTGTCTATTGTGCATAAAAGTGTTGATGATGTTAAATTTGATGTGTCTAAGGTACAGAAAGACCTTACAATGTTAAATCTAGATGTAGCTAATGTCCGAGGGGATATTTCTTGTGCTAGAGCCGAAGTTGTTGTTGTCAAAAATGATGTTGCGACTGTCCAAGACAAGGTCGAGGAAGTCCAAAAAGAAATTCAAAAAGCTAGAACTGATGTATCCAATGTTCAGGTAGACATTAATAACATTCGTGCGGATATAACTGAGGTGCAAAGTGACATAACTAAGATTCAGGTAGAGGTCAACACAGTTTTCGTAGATATGACTAAAGTCCAAACTGATGTAAATAAAGTCAGGGAAGAAATCGAAAACTCAAAAACTCTTTGTACGCGTAATATAACTGCATTAGCGACTAGGTTAGTCGATGAATCAGTTAGAACAACAACGTCTTTAGCAGAGTTGAAGTATGATGTAGAGGTCATGAGAACCCAGGTATTAGACCACAATAGAGTATTAAAAGAGGATATCGAAGTAGACATAGCAGAAATGTTAACAGCAAACGTAGCGGTATGGAAAGACGAGTGGAATAAGTCAAGTGGGGAACATGTAACCCAAATTCAGGAAAGGATTGAAAGAAAACTTGCCAGTACACAGATAGAAATTAACAATGAAGTAGTACAGATTAGGAAAGATTTAAGCGTCAGGATAAATTCGCTATCCGAAAAACAAGTTGACGATAGAACACAACTAGATCAGGATATGCAAACTTTAAAATCTACATTAGAGGATCAAATTCATAAAGTTGTCTCGGATGTAAATGAAACGACGAGTAAACTGAAAAATTTGAAGTTAGGAGAGGCTAGTTTAATGGAGAACTACAAAGAAGAGATAATCAAGAAAGTCTTAACAGAAATCACTGACAAGGATACAGAAGGCTTAGCTTGCGAATTGAATAGGAATTATACTAGAAGACATAACCTAGAGCCAGAAGAAAGAGACGTGACTCCTGAAGAACGTGTATCCAGATTCAGAGAGGAGGATGACGAGAGGAATATGGAACCTGAGTGGAATTATCGAGATAGTGGGAAAAACTATCCGGATTCATATCCGAGGAACGTGACGGTCATCAGGAATTTCGAAGACAAACCACAAAAATTCAGTAACACTGATAGTTTGACACCTATAGAGTATGTAAGGAATCTCAAAGATTATTTCATCGAAGCTCACATTCCCAGAGAGAGAGAGATGAAGATAGTAGAGAGATATCTGATTGGAGGACCCCTTGAATGGTTTCGCGCATTTAGATACACATTCAGTAACTTTGACGAGTTTGCAGAGGCATTAATCAAACGATTTTGGTCCATAGAAGCGCAGAATTCGTTAAGAGCGGAGGTGTATTCAAGAAAATACTCAGGTACTCTTCCAACGAGGTACGCTGATTTCTTTACGAGTCAGTTGTCCCGCTTGAGATTTTTTCAACCCCCATTGTCCACGGAGCAACTAATAGATGCGATTTCTCGTATGCTGCCAGTTGAGGTGAGGAGACTTATAATTTCGTCCAACATCAGGGATTTATCCAGCATGGATGAATTACTGAGAAGGTTAGACTACACAAGCCCAATGCCTAACGTAGTACAGAAAGGTCAAAGGCAGGAGTTTAAAGAAATCAATACGGTATACATGGACCAAGTCCAACAAACTGACAAGCCAGAGCAGGAGAAAACTGACAATGTAGGTCCTCACAGGAATAATCAGTTTAGAAATTACAGATCACAAGGTTACCGACCGTATCAACAGAGAAGAGGTTGGAACTACAACCGAGGAAACTACAATGGAAGAGGCAGATATTACAACAATAATGGGTATAACCGTAACTATAATAGGAATAACCAAAACCAAAATAGAAACCAGAATACTCAAGGTCAGGTTATGACACCTGATCAGTATCAGCAAAGAGAGAAGGAAAGCCAGCAATACTTAAAAGAATTAAGGGATAAAGAAGCTGACAATCAAAAGAAAAGGCAGGATGTTGTAATCGATCCTGGGCCTTCTACGAGCCAGCAGAATTTTGAGGTCGGTAACACAAAAAAAAAACGCCGATTTCTCAACGTCAGTGAGAACCTGTAAATACATTGCCACACCACACCTGATTACGATTAATGAGATATACGAAGTTACCGATGAAGATTTACTAGAAGAGAGGGGTATTGTTAAAGAGGAAAGACCATGTGCCTTACCTATTATTGCTGTACGGATAGATGGACAGCAGTACAAAGCCCTGATGGATACTGGTGCTATTATTTCCATCATTTCAGAGGAATGTTATCAAAGTCTGCTAAGAGGAGAGAACATGACAGTTCTACCTGTTTCTACCGTCAAAGTGAGAGGGATATTCCAAGATAAGGCAGTGAAATGCAAGATTCAAGTGTTATTGAACTTTGAGATCAATGGAAGGAATTATGAACAGATCTTCATTGTGGTGAGCAAGATCAATTTTGATATGGTGCTTGGAATCGATTTTATATCGAAGGTCGGAGCTATTATTGACATGAAGAACAGAAGTATTAGCTTTAATGATGGGTACATGATCACAGAAGAGATAGAAGAACAGGACGTGAAAAACAGTCTGGAAATAGACCTTAGGGAAGAAATTTTGAATACAATCATTAATGAAGTGGAAAACTTAGAAGAAATACCCAGTAGAAAAACTGAAGGATTTGAAGAAATTCAGGGGGAATTTGAGGATCTGATAAAGGAATTCCAAGATATTTTCGATGAAAAGCCTGGATTGATTAAGGATTATAAGTGCAAGATAAGGCTGACAGATGAAACCCCTTACCAGAAGAGAATATACCCCATTCCTGAGAAATACTATCAAGAAGTACGAGGGTTAATCAGAAAAATGGAGGTAGACGGGATTATTAGAAAACAGGCGTCGTCTTATATAAACCCCATCACAGTAGTGAAGAAAAGTAATGGTCAAATACGTCTTTGTCTCGATGCCAGGACCATCAACTTGAAGATTCTTCCAGAAAATGACAGACCACCCAAGATTAGAGATCTGCTTCGGAAATTCAAAGGGAGAGCTTGTTTCAGCGTTCTTGACTTGACGTCTTCATTTTATCAAGTTCAATTAGAAGAGGATAGTATGCAGTACACTGGATTCCTATTTGACCAGACGTCATGGGTCTTTGCCAGAATGCCTTTTGGAATGGTTAACAGTGGACCAGCACTTATTCGAGCACTTGATAGTAAGCTCACTGACGAAGTGAAAGAAAATGTAATTTGCTACATTGACGATTTAATCGTATCTTCACCCAGCGCCGCAGAACATTTAGTGCACTTGAGAAAGTTGTTCGAGAATTTAAGGGAGGCCAATATCAAGGTGAATTTTGGAAAATGTCAATTCTTGAAGAAGGAAATAAATTACTTGGGGCATACTATTGATAAAGACGGATATCATCCAAACATGAAAAAAGTAGATGCGATCACGAGATTTCCAAAGCCAACTAAGGTAAAACAAGTCAGAGAATTTGTAGGTGCATGCCAATTTATTAGCAGCCACTGTCCAAGATACTCGGAAATTATGGCTCCTCTGTATGACTTACTCAAGAAGAACAACAGATGGAAATGGAGTACCGCTGCAGACGAGGCTTTTGAGAAAGCAAAAGAGATGCTCAAAAATAATGTGAAACTGGAGTACCCAGACTTTGAGAAGGTGTTCTATATTGAGTCTGATGCATCAAGAATAGGCATTAGTGCAGTCTTATACCAGAAAGACGAGGCAGGCAACAAGCACTACATTGCGTTCACTAGTCGGAAGTTGAAAAAGCACGAGGAAAACTACTTCACGACAGAGCTTGAAGCGTTAGCTTTTGTGACAGGTTTACAAGCCTGGAAGAAAATCCTGCTGGGACATAAGGTCATCATTATTACTGACCATAAAGCACTACAGTTTATGTTGCAAACTGACATGTCAAGTGATAGATTGACACGTTGGGCTTTGTTCACCCAACAGTTTAACGCTACTATCGTCCACCAGCCTGGGAAAGATAACTTACTGGCTGATGCTCTATCACGTAACCCTATTAAAAATGTGCAGATACACCATGTACAATTGGAGCAAGAAGATGAAGAAACCGTTAGGAGGTTAGCCCGAATCGGTGTGTCACAGAAGAGACACGCTCCAATAAGGAAAATGTACAGGTTCCTCAAGGGTTACATGGACAATACGGATGTTGACTATGAAGCTACACGGAGAAATTCACGACACTTTGTCTTGAGTGGAGACATTGTATGCAAGTATGCTGACTCTGCGCATACAAAACTTCGAATAGTCGTGCCACCTAAACTTGTTGTTAATTTAGTGTGGGTAGCTCATCACGCTACTGGACATGCCGGTTTAGATAAAACTCTTAATACACTTAAAGAGAGATTTATCTGGACTAACATGCGTTCCAGCATTGCCAAGGTCATTCGATCCTGTGACAAATGTCAAAGAGCAAAGTATGCTTCTGCTTTATTAAAGGGAAAACCGAAGGCGATGATTCCTTCTAAGCCAAACGAACTTATGGCGACGGATATATTTGGCCCCTGTCCGAAGGGATACCAGGGTAACCAGTACTTATTAGTGACCGTGGATGTTTTCTCAAAATTTGTTACAATGAGTCCCATGCAGAAAGCTAACACGAGGAACGTAGTAAGCAGACTGGAAAATGCTGTATTTCCTAAAGCTGGTATACCGGAATATCTACTGTCAGATCATGGAACGCAGTTTACGTCCGTGGAATTTGCAGCGGATATGGAAAGGCTTGGCATTAAGCACTTATTTTCAAGCGTGCGTTACCCTGAATCGAATTCCTCAGAAAGATATATGGCTGAATTTTCGAAATTCTGTCGAATTTTCTGTCCAAATGATCATTCTGGTTGGGTGAGATTTGTACCCCTTATTGAGGAATGTCTGAACTCTACAGTGCAGGAGAGCACAGGAGAAGTGCCAATGCGACTTCATCTAGGAAGAAACCCAGAAAGGCCGTGGGATAATCTTTTCAACCACATACCGAGAGATCCCGACATAGGAAGACAGCAGAGGATTGACAAGGCAAAGGAACAACTCCAGAAAGCAGCAGAGAAACGATTGAAGAGAGTAACTGGAAAACGTTTTGGTACACCCTTTCAAGTTGGAAATCTTGTATTATTACGCAGACCTGTCAAGGCTGATATGACCAAGAAAATATACCCCAAATTTGGATTAGTGTTCCTGGGGCCGTTTAGGATTACGAACGCATATGGAAACAACTGTTATGAACTCTACGATGATGAGAATAATGTCGTTTACGGCAAGTTCAATGCTGGAAATTTAAAAAGATACTATCCTAGAGTAAGCCAGTAATAATTCAATTTCGTGTTCAAGAGAGTTGAGATACTTGTAACATTGAGTTTAAAAACAATTTGCAACTGTTTTTAAAACGTGGTGAGAGGAGAATGCCCCCGTAATTGAATTATATAGAGACCACGGTGGCTATATTTGAAATTATAAGGAGAGTTATGGTTGTCATAGTTATGACGTGGGTAGTCATGACGTAAGCACGGATGACGTAAATGTTATACCAGCAGGCTACTTGAGCTGAGATTCTCAGTGACGTCAGCATTTAGTCGAGAATGTTCCAAGATTTACGACGCAGTCGCAGGAAACGAGGAATTCTGCTGAGGAAGAAACTATGCTATTGGAGGAGAGGCATGAACCAATGAACGATAGTTTAAAGGAAGACGGAGATTGCTGAAACTATGGTATTTTTATTACTTTTGGAATGCAGAATTGTGGAAATCCATTTGCAGTAATAGCATTGATTTGGAATTTTGGTGAAATTTATTTTCAGTTTTTGAATTTTGAAAATCCGTCATGTATTAACGAAGTTGGAACTTTTAGCGATGACGCAGTACCACGCTTTGGAAGGGATGGAAACGCCCCTCGGGAAGTTAATAAAAGGGCTTGCGCAGAAGAGAGGAGTCTCTGTCGTTCTCCGATTATTCTGAGATCTCATTCTCAGATCATCGAAGTCTATTGTGAAAGTTCTTTTCTTATACATTCATTATAGTGAGACGTCGAAGTGAACAGCAGTGAAAAGAATCGTCTTTATAACGCGTGGCGAGGCCACTATATTAACGAGATCCAAGTCAAACTAGGTGAAGTTGAAACGGACCTTAGAAAGCTTCTACAAGTTTAGCTTTGAACAGTTAGCGGTCACCGATAAGCTAATTGTATTGTGCTGTGCTTCATAAAGTAATAGAGAAAAGCTGAACAATTTCGACCGATTAGTTTAAAAGATATTAGCAGTTTTATACGACTGACAAAAGTGATTATCTCGCCACAAGAGAAGCACTTTTGTATAGCCAGAATCAACGCAACGGCTGACGCTGCGAGTGGAATAGAAAGACTTCAGATTGCTTGGTTACAGAACGATACAGTATAATGGAGCAATTGAATACGGCAGTTTGTTCTTCTGACACTACAACCGAAGAGCAGATGGAAGGCTAAAAGGGCTTATTGCAATTGGGACATATTTCAACGGAGTAAGATAGCGACATGGAACTTCGCTAATTGCTATTCCACACAAGCGAACATGCGGTGAATACCATCTACACCCATGTTTCGTAATTAAAGGCTGAATACCATCGAACAGCCATAGAAACAATTTCATACTCTGAATATGAATAATTTCTTCGGAAATTTCTACAAAACTTCATGGCGATTGTCTACTGGAACTTCAGGGAATTTTTCAAGAGAGGTCAGGGGTGTCCCGACTCACAAAGAAGATTATTGCCGGAAGGATGTCTATTCGTCTTCGAGGAGCAGAGCGATTTCCGGAGAAGGAAGCAGTTCGATTCTCCGAGGGTGCTATTTCCTATTTCGAGGATGGAGCTCAGCTTTAACGTGGTGAAATGGATCCATCAGCAGTCTTCTTTGGGGAATTTTCCTCTGGAACGTCAATCGGCAGATAAGGTAGTCGTGAACGTTTATTGTATTTGGGTTTACTAATGATGTTTGAGCAACCATTTTTCCCATATTTTTATCCTCATGTTTTTTGCCCTATTTTCTTGTTGAGATTCTTATTCTCAGTACACCTTGATGAGTTTTGCATTTTTCGACGATTTATTAAGACATTGTTATGTCATGGGCATAGTTAATGATTTTGAATCAGTTGAGACTGATATTTGGATTTTTCAGTAATTAATATTTTTTTTTGTAGTCACGATTTGACTGTAAGTTAATGATTTTTATGGCAGATTTAAATTCAGACAGCGTGTCATTTTATTAAAGTAATTCTACCCCAGTTTAATTACTTTGACCAATTTTCTGTCATCATCAAGAAGGAAGAACATTTAAATGATTTTAGAGCGTTAAAATCTCTTACGTTGTCGACGATCTTGGAAATGCTAGTCGTTATTTGAATTGATTGCAACACAGACATTTATCGTCAGTTATGAATGAACATTGCATCATAGACACTTTTGTGAAAGAGTAACTTTAATAATGAATTATTGATTGCATTAAAGTCAAGTACTTTTGTTAGTAGTTTTTCTCAATTAGAGAATTATATAACGATGTTTGCATTCCCCAGTCTAATTGGATTCTATTCGACTACTTTGCATTTTAGTCGCACTTTATTTGAAGATAGTATTTTCATACTACAATTTTTTTTAAGATGTTAATCTTAAATTTTGATAGACCAGACAGGCGTATATAAGCGTATTCACTATTAAATTTGTTTGTGATTGGCAAGTTTTGACTTCATTTCGGTTCATGAATGAAATCCACGAAGGTTAAATAAAAAACAGTTTTGAAACAATTAATGATTATAAAAATTTTTAAGTGGAACTATGAATGTATAATCGCTAGTGCAGCGCGTGTTGAAAGTCGCTGAGGTATAATGCCCTTGAATATGAAGGAAGTTCCCACAGGAATTAATGTTAAAGAATTATTTGTGGAAGTTTTGTAAGTTATGTGGAAGTTTTTAATGCCATATAGATTAATATATGATGATTTTGGGCATATTTTAATGCAGATTGTGCATTAACTTGTTAGCGAAGGATTTTCCGCTGGAGTAAGATTGTCATAGTTCGTTGAAAATTAATCAAGTGAGTTACTGTTATAATTAACACGAGTTTTGAAAGAATTTGAGATAAGATTTTGAATGAAGGTTGCCGTCACAAATTATTATTAAAACCTTTATTAAACCAGATTGTGACATTAACATGTATAACTAACCTTCATTGGTCGATTATATTAAACAAGATTATGAAAATTACCAACCGAATGAACATGTGGTTAATGTATTTCTTAAATTAATAATTTAAACAATTTAAATGTTAATATTGTAAATAATTGCTGTAAATATTTTTGAAAATAATGTGGAACGAGAGTGATGTTAAAGGCGTGCATATAATATTTTTATTGTCTTTGACAAATATTATAAACAATTTATAATTGTTATAAATAATGTATGTGATTTTGTTATAAACATTTAAGAGCTAATTAAACATTTGGATTGAACTTAACAAGTTTAAGGAATTAACATAATGATCCAATAGGATGTGAGCAAAGTACTTGAAAGATTTGCGTAAATATAATGTGAGTTGTCTTGTAGACATTTAAAAGCTTGAGGAAGCAAGCTGTATTCTTACGTAACATAGCATGTGAGAAGGGAGTGCATTTGACCAGTATGCAACAGGCTGGAGGGTAGCCCGCAGCTGTGCCAACATCTGGTTCTCAGAGAGTGAGGTCGTCCACACTCTGGCCTTGCGACTATAAATACCATTCTCATGTTTATTAAAAGGAAACCAAATGCTCTATATATGTCACACCCTGACGTCCTTTTCCAATCCAATAGTGTTATGAATATTACGTTATTTGGAGCTCTTGGGAGCTAAAATGTTTAATATCATGTTGTATAATAATTTTGCAAGTCCTACTGGAGGACGTGGTCAGATTGACTTGGGCTACTGATAGCCACGTTGTTTTTGTTGTGTTAGTAAAATCATACCCTTTATTAGAAATAAAGCTTTTGTACAGTTCAAAGTTCTCGTCTTCGTTTTGGTTCATTTTTAAATGTCATGGTGGAGGTTATTGTGTGAACAGACTTTAGTGATCCTGTTGTCAACTCAAACCCCGAGATAATTAAGAGGTAAGTAACGGTAAGTATGAACCCCCGTCTATTTTGGTGTGTTCCACAATGATTTCTTGTGAACTTCTGTGCTCTTATCTCGATAGTATCTGTCAGTGCCATTTTCATTGATGTAGCTATGCCGGTGCGATTGATAATTGGCAATCCGATTGAGGGGGCGGATATCGGACAGCCTACTGTCCAGGTAAACGGGGACAGTACCTACTGTAAGGCCACGGCCGCCTCCTTCCCTCTTCCTAGCCTATCCATCCTAATCTTCCACCCCTTCCCATCCCTCATGAGGCCCCTGTTCGCTTTGCAGGTGAGGCCGCCTGGGCGAAGTGCTGATCACACCTCCCCAGTTGTATCCATCCCGACCAGATGTTCCAAGCTCCAGGACACTGCCCACAGAGGCGGTAGTGGTGAGTTCTCTCGCTGAGTCCGTGGGAACCACCAACCTAGAGGGTAAATTGACTAAAAAAAATTATATTTCTTTATTTATTTATTTATTTGTTTGAAAGCACAACAATCTTTGACAACTTTCCGGTTTGAAACTATTGCTGGAGGTTTGAGTTAGCATGATCACAAGTTGGATACAAACCAGCAAGGAGAATGCTATTAGGCGGCTTCGGTGGCGTAGTTGGTAGCATGCTGAGCTTCTATGCCCAAGGTCACGGGTTCAAACCCGGCCGAAGTCGTCGGATTTTTTAAGAGAGTTAAAGTCCCTCAGTATGCCTCCCTTCGGAGGGGAAGTAAAGCCGGCGGCCCCATGTCATAGATTTATGGCATGAAAAAGGACCTTCCACTACCTACATATGTGTGAAGTCAAAATTTGTGGGTTACAATTGATAAAACTCTATTAGTTCAAACGTTTGCCACCAGGTGCTGACTGCGATGACATCTAGTAGCCAAGTCCGCAAGCTAACTGTCGTGGACGCTAGCATTTGATAGAAAAAGTAGGAACTACTTGAAATTATTGTCTGCAGTCCTTACTTGCATTAAAACAGATATCACACACTAATACAGCCATCACAATTAACACAGGTTATCAGACAGATTCTACACACACCCAAAGTACACGGGGCTACATGACCACGTTGTCACAGCCTCTAAACTAAGGAAACAACCATCCAGAATGCTATTAAACGTGTTTACCTTAGCAAGAGATGAACATAATGAAGTAAATGCGATGGTAGGCAATTGTTTTTCTTTTGCACCACAGCTCCACTATCACAACATTGTAAGTATTAGGTTAAGGTAATCCATTATGGACAATGATTTATCAATATGGAAAATTAATTCAAGCTTTAAAAAGGATAAAATGAAACACATCACCTCACACACTTTCTCAATTCTTATCTTTCGAGAGAATAGCAGAAGGAAAGGGGAAAATGTCAAGCATTGAACAGCTTTGGACTCACTATCAGATTATTATTAGCATTTCGTTGCAACGTGTGGATGATCTTTATTGTGGAGCTCTAAAACACCCGCTATGTTGACTAATACACCATGCTTAAGGAGTTTAGGGGCAGATGACCTCGTAGTTCCTCCCCTTAAAACAACAATAACTAACTAACATGCTTAAGGAGGTACAGTTATAATATTGTATCATTGTGATTTTGAAGCTATGCAAGTAAGTGTTTACAATTTGGAAGTAGGCTGTTCGGTTCTTAACAGAATATACTTCTCTACTCTTCCGTTTAACGAATCTTCCTTCCTTCCCTCCTTCCTTCCTTTTTTCCTTCTTTCCTACACTCTGTACTTTTTTTACTTTGACTGACTGGCTGGCTCAGCGGTAACGTTCTCGCCTGCTGTACTCAAGGTTGCAAGACCGAATCGTGGTGCAGCCAGTTGGCATTTGAGAGAGTGCAAATGCGAGGAAGCCATGTCAGTAGATTTTATAGCACGTTAAAAGTCTCCTTCGGGGTAAACTTCGGGCTCCCCGACGTCTCTAAAAGCCACAGTAGTTGAAAGGGACGAAAAACCAATATCATCATTCTTTTCTGCGTTCATACTGCATGCATTTCTTACTATTTTCATTTTAAGCCTGTATCATTTGAAATTAATTTATTTATGTTTAGTTTGAAAAATAGCTGATACATAATTATATAAAGATTAATATAATGGATTCATTAATTGATTGCCTTCTACCCAGCGTCGGCACATCCAAGATTGGGAGAGAAGAGTACATGATTCTATTTTATAGAAGTAAACCGATCACTAATGAGTATTAATAATAAGTTTATTGGTTTTACGTCCCTTTTAACTACCGTGGCTTTTTAGAGACGCCGGAGTGCCGGAATTTTGCCCCGAAGGGGATATTTAACGTTCCAGTGAATCTACTGCACGGCTCTCTCACATTTCCGCACCTTCAAATGCTAACTGACTGCGCCAGGATACGATCCTGTAAGCTTGGGGACAGCTGGCGAGAACGTTACCGCTGAGCCACGCAGCCAGCCACTAATGTGTATTGTATGCAGTATACATTGGAAATAAATTGAATGAATACATGGCGTATTATCGTGTAGAGACTCTCTAGAAAGAATATCATCCACTTAAACACACACTCTAGGCACCATAAAATAAGATCAACCATCGTCAGCGCTCTGGGAGATAAAGGATATAAGGCTCACGAAGATACCGGAAGTACTAAGAGTACCAGTATCGATATGAAAGCTATCCATCCCAAATCAAGGACAGGAACCATCATTGATCCTACTGTCAGAATTTAATCATGCGTTGATCAGCCTTTCGATGTCCACTCTGAGAAATGTTCCATTTAAGAATCAACCATCCAAGTACAACTTGGACAGCATTAGGGTAGAGCGGGGCTACTCCGCTCATTTCAAATTGTAAACATTGTAAATCAAAAACTATTCATTTTTCTAAGATGGAACCAACAGCAAAGCACACCTTATTTATTGCTTATTACATACGAATGTTGTCAAAATACAGTTATAACAATACACCGGCTTGATGAAATAAAATATAAATCAAAGCAAAAATGACGAATCACAAATATAATGGGGCTATTACGCCCATGCTTGGGGCTATTTTACTCACTGTATTAATGTCCTTTTCTCAACGGCATTTACCACAAATGAAGTTTTTCCTTCCTGTAGCCCCAACATACATGTCATGATACCAAGTTTCACAGTCTTGGCATTGAAACCAACCACCCTTTAATGATGACTGAGTGGTATAAAAAGTAACGCCACAAAATCCACATAGTGTTTCTTCCTTGTCAAAGTCTTTTGGTCGTACGGATTGAAGGTCCCGGTCATTTGTCTTGCAAATGTCTCGAAAATGTTTTTGGCAAACTTTTCTTTACGGGCCTTATCAAAT
Organism: Meconema thalassinum; assembly: GCA_946902985.2. NCBI lineage: Eukaryota > Metazoa > Arthropoda > Insecta > Orthoptera > Tettigoniidae > Meconema > Meconema thalassinum. Next base: position 754,141,447 of record OX336390.1, on the reverse strand, counting down.
TTTAAGCTCCGTTTTGCCTTTCGAATCTGTTCTGGTGTGCATCCAAATACTCTTGCTGCCAAGCATTTTAGCCGGGAAGCTAAATCCGTCTCCTCTTGCATTACTAAATGCTGTGGGATGACCCGGTGGTTTGTCCACTATGATTTTCTCTAATGGTTCTTGTCGTTTACGCAAATGAACACGATTTTTAAGTGTTGAATAAGGCACATTGGATAGTCTATCTGCACCACTCATGCTCACATCGCCTCGTAATAAACTTGAAATAGCTCGGTCAATATCTTCTTCCGTCCATTTTCGAACTGGCCCTTTCCTTTTATACGTCCGTACCATCTCTAACGTAAAATGAAAGAGATACTAATCTGCTATCTGAAATAATTTGGTTGCAATATTATAACACGAGAGAAGTCTTGGCTGAGCGGAGTAGCCCCCATATTTCTGGGCGGAGTAGCCCCAATTACTGGAATTTACAATAGCGCGTCTTGTGTTGGCTGTGACCAAGGAGACGCGCTACCTGCTATGTCCAGGTGTAAATTTACCTTCAGACTGCCAGGCGCCTCACTTCCGGGAAAAATAAAGCCCTTACTCTGGACACTAATCCTTAAGTTGCAAGCACAATTTCTTAATGACGACAAATTTCACAACATAAACAACGTAACTTGCAGTATTCTCCCTTTGTTTTACTCAACACTCAAGCTGTCACTTTCAAACAAACGATAGGTGTAGTAGCACAAAGACCGAGGGTCACACTGAACACAAAGGGCGATATCAGCTGAGCAAGGTGGCTGCTCAGTGCAACGTCAAGCTTATTTTGAGCGGGAAAGCCCCGTGGGCGAATTAGCCCCGCCGTACCCTATGGCTACTTGTTTGTGCAAGGGGCACAATACCGAGTGTCTTCGCCAAGTTCTGTAAATATTTTCATTTAGATAATATCTAATGTGTTTAAGAGCCATTGCATCTCGATGGGAACCCAATTAAGATTTCTACGTTGCTATACAGGTGTCTTTTATGTACCTTTGGAGAATGATAGGTCGTGTAGGGGACGGGTATTGAAGTAATTTGAGATAGGGAACTTGGGGTCGGAGGGGCCTCCTTAACCCCTAAATTAAGGGTTGATTTAGGCCCTCCACCCTGTCAGTGGGGCAACCAACCCAGGCCTCTATTAGACTATTACCTTTCTCAATCCTTTAATTCTTGGCAAGATTTATTTCACCATGTGGCGCTGGCGTAATGGATAGCGTTGCGGGGCGATAGGTCGATAATCCCGAGTTCAATTCCGGGCTTGGGCAAAATCTCTTTTTTTATGTTATTTGTGGTATTGTATTCACATGATACAGTCTGGTGCTACGTCAGAGAAGAGAGTGCAAATACGACAAATAACACACAAAAAATGCCCAAGCCCGGAATCGAACCGGAGAATACCGGTCTTTCGCACTGCATCGCTATCCATAACGCCAGCGACACATAGTGAAACGAATCTTGCCAAGAGTTAAAGGATTGAGAAAGGTAATAGAGGCTTGGGTCAGTTGCCCAACTGACAGGGTGGAGGGCCTGAATCAACCCTTATTTTAGGGGTTAAGGAGGCCGCTCCGACCCCAAGTTCCCTATCTCAAATTACTTCTATACCCGTCCCCTACATGACCTATCATTCTCCAAAGGTACATAAAAGACACCCTGTATATTTTCGATTCTTTTCTATGGAGCTGAGACTTGGACTTTGACCGACACAATGGGCAAGCGACTTGAGGCATTTGAGATGTGGCTCTACAGGAGAATGCTTAGAGTTCCATGGACAAATAAAATTACAAACAATGACATTCTACACAAAGTGAAGAAAGAAAAAGAAGTCCTGAAAACAGTAAAATGCAGAAAGCTACAATATTTAGGTCATGTAATGAGGAATGGATACAGGTATAAACTGCTGCAGAACATTCTTCAAGGAAAGATTCCTGGTAAAAGAGGACGGGAAAGAAGAACATCCTGGCTTGTAAACTTAAGAACATGGACTTCACACACGAATGAAGAACTACTCAGAACATCCAAAACTGACATAACTATAATGGTCACCAATATCCGAAACGGATAGGCACAAGAAGAAGATCTTTATTCAAGGCATCGCTGTTATATCATTACAAGGTTCAATTATGCTCCTGTAGAACCATCTTCGCGGACCATAAACATATTTCGACACCACTCAGTTATACGCTTCTCTACCTCTACTTCCTCATTTTAAGCACAATTTGTCCTAGAGCAATCCATAAATGGGGAGAGATAATTGTGTTTTAAAGCAATAAATAATATGAGATGGCATGAGTGAAATATTCCCTGCAGAGATGACTTTCACTTTAAGGAAGTCTGCTACGGATGCGTCATACATTTGAACGTCGCGTATCAGTTGCATTAAATATGGAAACAAACCCATTCTCCTTTATAACAGATAGACTTGTTTTGAAAGTTAGGTAAACAGCATTAGCATAAGAACATAAATACATTTCATTCTATTCGGAAAGCTTTCTTTGCATGGTACACTGGATTCGTTTAAAACATTTATATACAAGAGTATTTACAACTATTAAACCGACAGTAGTGGCTACGCTGGCTAAAGCGCAGCATTAGGCCATGGGGCCAAGCTCTCTGCTGACTCGGTAGACGCGTGGGTTCGAGCCCCACCGTCGGCCATCCTTGAAATGGTTTTCCGTGGTTTCCCATTTTCAACACCAGGCAAATGCTGGGATGGTACCTTCTGACAGGCCACGGCCACTTCCTTCCACATCCCTGCCCAGTTTCATTCACCATCATTCATTTCATCTCTCATTAACTCCTCTCCTGAGGTTGGCGTCAGGAAGGGCATCTGGCCGTAAAAACCATCGCCACAAGGACTTCCATCGCATCTATCCCCGACCCCGTTGGAAAACGGGAATAATAAGGGGTAGACATACATACATTTACAACTATTAAATTACAGAAATTTTCCAGTTAATTAAAGAACTTTCTTCTTTCTGAGTGCATACTGCGTTTATTTCATACAACTTTGTTTTCAAGTCTGTATCATTTAAAATTCATTTATTTGTGTTTATATTGAAAAATAGCTGATACATAATTGTAACAAGATTAATAATAGCTTCATTAATTGGTTGGTTGGTTCCTCAGTTTAGGGGCTGCGACAACGCGGTCATGTAGACACGTGTACTTTGGGTGTGTGTAGAATCTGTCAGATAATCGGTGTTAATTGTGATGGCTGTATTAGAGTGTGTTATCTGTTTTTAATTCAAGTAAGGACTGCAGACATTCGATTTCAAGTAGTTCCAACTTTTGTTACCAAACGCCACCGGCAACGACCAACTAGTTCTGAACTTTGTTACTAGATGCCACCGCAGTCGGCTCCTGGTGAAGAGTGTTAGTCAAATATAACCCATAATTTAGCTTCACACAAGTCTAATTAGTGGAACGTTCTTTATCATCCCATAAATCTATGACATGGGACCGCAGCGCCGGCTTTACTTCCCCTCCGAAGGAAGGCATACTGGGTGATTTTAACGCTCTTAAAAATCCGACGACTTTGGCCGGGTTTGAACCCGTGACCTTGGGCATAGAAGCTCAGCATGCTACCAATTACGCCACCGAAGCCTCTCATTAATTGATTGCCTTCTACCCAGCGCACTGTGGGTCAAAATCGAAATCTAGGAGGACAAAATTATTTTTACGTTTTAATCATGAATTTAGAGTGAAAGCAACGTATATAATTTGTTTACTTCATAATAAACATCAGTTAAGACCTTTTAAAGCTACGTCTATGCATGCAAGAAATTGTCTATGACTAGAAGCTGGATAGAGCATTCAGTTATCTCCTCAGAACAATTTTCTACCCCTAATTTACTTTTAACAAAGTCACAAATTTCCACTTTTGACATAATCGTCGAACCCAGTGCTTCAAACAGTTGTAAACCTGTGAGAACTGATTGCGTGGCATCTTCTAAAACGTGAAATAAGTAAGTAAGTTGCAAAAAGACGCAAAAAATCATATAATAGGCGTAAACTACAAGACTTTATCTACATTTTAACATTAAGTAGAAAGTGACGCAGAGTGACCCGGCTTACTAAAAATCTAAGTGAAAAAATAATTTTTAAAATAATAGTTAAATATTATATAATGCAAATATAGCTAACATTTACGTAACAATTACGCCCATTAATAACCTAAACACGTTACAAAGATCATACCTTCAGTTGCATGTTCCATTTTAAAGCATCACACTAACCACAAAGGCAACCAAACCACAGCCACTTACATTCACCCTACAAATCAGACTGCTCGAACAGTGGTGACAGATTCACACTAAGATGCGTTTATATCCCAGAATAGTGAGCGGTGATTGTTTGAGAATGCAGTAGAAGTAATAAATTTTGATTTTTTAATTATGAAAATAAATAATTTTGTCGTCCTAGATTTCGATTTTGACCCACTGTGCAGCGTTGGCGCATCCAAGATTGGTAGAGAAGAGCTTTCTTAAGATTTATAACTACTGTTATATATAAAAATGTCCACCGAACATAAATTAAGCCTAAGTGAGCAGAATCTGATAACGTTCTCTTGACAAATGAAACTCGTCATCCAATTAGACCCCCATTTGAATGGCAAGTGTTTAATTAAGTGTATAAACATTTGAGGACTAGGGAAGTAATTCTTAACCCGCGCCCAATCTCATTGGGTACTTTTGTGTTGACCTACTGAAAAGCGATTCTACTGATACATTACTTGGCAACGCTGGAAAATGGCCAGGCGGGTCGTGATTTTATGTGTTTTCAAGTGCACCGGCGGCTCAATGAAGCGTTTAATCCACAGTGTTTAGAAGGTGTTGTTCAGGCAGGAGATGGTTCCGTGTGGTTTGAGGGTCTCATAACAGAGACCCACTCGGTAAGGTCACCGTAAACATGAATGTGACTTTGTTGTCTTTTAATCAACACCTTCATGGCAAAATTTTAAATGCTCTTCAGTTGGTCAATTATTGTAATGAATGTTATTCCCTTAACCACATCAGATTAATACATTCATTCACTTGAATTACTTGAATTACTAGTTTCGATCGTCAAGCGTACATCATCAGATCCCTTACGCTGAGTCTTTATTATTATTATTATTATTATTATTATTATTATTATTCGGTATTATTATTATTAGGGGGCGGATTTCTATGACCTAAAAATGTATGAAATATGTATGCATTTATGACCTATAAAATTCAAAATATGACTTAATGAATAGCATCTACGTTACATAGAAACACATTTATTAGTCCATCCGTACTGAATATGTTTTCACCTAACTCGTGAACAAAACTTCGCAACTTCCCACAAATTGAGACTTTCGTTTTAGGCACATTGAAAGGAACAGAATGACTGAAGCTCCATAATGAGTGACCAAGGTCATTCAGTGTGTTGAAGGTAGACGAGGGAAGGGGGAAGGAGAGAGATAAGAACGATGACAAATAACTGCGGAATTACTTCTGCTTCCGTGTAAACAATAGCCCGGATTCCAGGAATTGACCCAGCTATCAAACAATAGCTCCTACCTGTTAGAAACATTCCATACACTAATTTAGAATGGTTCTTCAGTAGTATATTCCAGTCTGTCCTGAACAATAATTTCTAGAGCTTATTCTGATTTTTATAAAACGAGATTCAAATGAAAATTACCAAAATATGCCGTTTATAATTATATTTTGTTCAAAATATGCCATAAAACTTAAGAAAGCCTAAATATGCATTTCTATGCCCAATAAAACCTGTTTAATTTTGGTTATCATGCTTGGAAACGTGTTGAAAATACAAGACTATAAGATATAATGTAAAGGGAAAAAATATGACTTCTCTTAGAAATCCGCCCCCTAATTATTATTATTATTATTATTATTATTATTATTATTATTATTATTGGTGCCTTTATTGTGGCAAAGTTAGGGCTCTAGGCCCTCTCTTACACTTAACCACACACAGTGCAACTTACATGAATACTCATATATGTTAATCTTAACCTACCAAACTTAAATACTAGAAAAAAATGTCCTCTCGGCACGCCGGAAGGCGGAGGTAGATTTCACCGGACAAACTTGGGGATAGGCGAAAATAGGCAGAATATGCAGGTTTTCGTAGAAGGATCAGACCTCATTTATTGCGAGAAGGTATTTTATAATTGGAGCTTAATTAACTTTGTTTTTCGTCATTTCATGCTTATTTTAAACATTTTATTGTCTTATGGGAACGGTAACCTTCTTGTCATTTGGGGTCCATTTTTATACTTGTGGTCACACTGTCCTTATGCAAGGTTTCGACACTGATGTGTAACTATGTAACGGTCTGTTACTTCTTCACGCAAAATATATCTCCCGCAGAGATTTTGGTTGCTTCCTCAGTTTAGGGCCTGCGACAACGCGGTCATGTAACCCCGTGTACTTAGGGATGGTTGTATTAGTCTGTAATTCAGGTAAGGACTGCAGACGGTCAATTTCAAGCAGTAGTTCCTAATGTTGCTACCAGGTACTACCGTCAACGACACCAACCTGTGAACTTGGCTACTAGATGCCACCGCAGCCAGCAACTCGCAACGAACGTTGGAACTTCCCCTCCAAAGGAAAGCATACTGAGGGATTTTTAGCGCTCTTAGAAAATCCGACGACTTCGGCCGGCTTTGAACTCGCGACCTTGGGCATAGACATTCAGCATGCTTGCTACCAGTTACGTCGCCGAAGCCGCTTCACACTTAAGTCAGATGGAATTCTGAATATGATCTCGTGCAAGTGCGTTATCTTGGCAACGTCTGATGGCTCATCCCTCATCAATTTAGTAGTGTTGCCATGGCAACCACTGATAGCTCTTGGCATTTTCTTATAATTCCGAAATCATTTTTCTCATCCCTTGGCATAATGGTGGGTCATATCAAAAATTCTTTCAGACAAAATTTTAGGTAATTATTAGGGGAATATTGTCCATTTTGTACGGTTTTGATATTGTGCCTATTAAGAGAGATATGATTAATGTTTCCCGAAAAACCCACCTTTTCCCACCCCTTTGGTCAATGGTTGGTGCTATAAAAAAAACTCTTCAAACATAAATTTTTGGGCTTTATCCGACACATAGTATGAACGTTGAACGGATTCGATATTTCACACATTAAGAGAGTTATAGCAATATTTCACTTTTTCGAAAAAAAAGCCCCCCATTTTCACCCCCTTCGACCGATTTAGCCCAGTAACGAACTCGACCGAGATTTTATAGGTATACATATTCGGTAAAATATTCAAAGTGATTGGTGCAAAATTACGGCAGTTATCGTGTCCACAAGAAACTGATATGCATATATATATACACATATACATACATAAATTATATATACACTTTTGAACTGACGGTGGTTTTGGGGTCTGGGGGATGTGAAACGCGAAGATATGTCGAAATTTTCCGGAAGTCGAAACATGGTACCCATTGCAATAGTTAGCTTTCTAATGAAATCTACCTCTGGTTGGTTCCTCAGTTTAGGGGCTGCGACAACGCGGTCATCTAACCCCGTGTACTTTGGGTGAGTGTAGAATCTGTCTCATAAACGGTGTGAATTGTAATGGCTGTAGTAGTCTTAATTCAGGTAAGGACTGCAGACGGTCAATTTCAAGCAGTAGTTCCTAATGTTGCTACCAGGTACTACCGTCAAAGACACCTAGCTGTGATCTTGGCTACTAGATGCCACCCCAACCAGCCACTCGCAACGAACGTTGGAACTTCCCCTCCAAAGGAAAGCATACTGAGGGATTTTAGTGCTCTTAGAAAATCCGACGACTTCGGCCGGCTTTGAAACCGCGACCTTGGGCATAGACATTCTGCATGCTACCAGTTACGTCACCGAAGCCGCTTCCCACTTAGTCAGATGTCAAAGTCAACCCCTGGCACCATCCAGCCCATGACGGGCTAAGGCCGACCAAGCGACCGCTGCCCAGCCATTTGGCTTGCAGATATTGGGGTGACGCGTGATCAGCGCGTCGGGTCCCCTCGGCCGTTAATATTGGTATTCGTGATCAGGGTGCTGTCTCACTGTCAGACAGCTACTCAATTGTCCTCACGAGGCTGAGTGCACCCCGTTCCAACCCTCACGTCAGTTTTAAAATCCCTGACGGAGCCGGGGATCGAACCCGGGGCCTCCGGGTGAGAGGCAGGCGCACTACCCCAACACCACAGGGCCGGCTTAGTCAGATGGAAATACTGAATCTGATCTCGTACAAGTGCGTTGTCATGGCAACGGTTCATCCCTCATCAATTTAGTAGTGTTGCCATGGCAACCTGTGATAGCTCCTGGCATTTTCTTATAATTCCGAAATCATTTTTCTCATCCCTTGGTGTAATGGTGGGTCATATCAAAAATTCTTTCAGACAAAGGTTTTAGGTAATTATTAGGGGAATATTGTCCATTTTGTACGGTTTTGATATTGTGCCTATTAGGAGAGATATGATTAATGTTTCCCGAAAAACCCACTTTTTCCACCCCTTTGGTCAATGGTTGGTGCTATCAAAAAACGTATTTGACATAAATTGTTGGCACTTATCCGACACATATTATGAACTTTGAATGGATTCGATATTTCACGTATTAAGAGAGTTATAGCGAAATTTCAATTTTTCGAAAAAAAGCCCCCCATTTTCACCCCCTTCGACCGATTTTGCCCATTAACAAACTCGACCGAGATTTTATAGGGATACATATTATGTAAAAAACTCAAAGTGATTGGTGCAAAATTACGGCAGTTATCGTGTCCACAAGAAACTGATATACATATATATATATATATATATATAGCCTACATATACACACATCAAAAAAAGTTTTGCATCACCTCGGTTCCAAGAGTTCCGGAACCTTTAAATACAAAGGGAATAGAGATCAACACAAACAACATTTCAGCTCGTTTTATTGCTCATGAGACCCACACATTGCATGTTGTACCATCATACAGCTAGACTTTCAGCATTTGTGGTCCAGATTGCAGTACACACCACTACCTCTAATACCCAGTAGCACGTCCTCTTGCATTGATGCATGCCTGTATTCGTCGTGGCATACTATCCACAAGTTCATCAAGACACTGTTGGTCCAAATTGTCCCACTCCTCAACGACAATTCGGCGTAAATCTCTCAGAGTGGTTGGTGGGTCAAGACGTCCATAAACAGCCCTTTTCAACATATCCCAGGCATGTTCGATAGGGTTCATGTCTGGCGAACATGCTGGCCACTGTAGTCGAGCGATGTCGTTATCTTGAAGGAACGCATTCACAAGATGTGCACGATGAGGTCGAGAATTGTCGTCCATGAAGACAAATGCCTCTCCAATATTCTGCCGATATGGTTGCACTATGGGTCGGAGGATGTCATTCAGGTATCGTAAAGCCGTTTCGGAGCCTTCCATGACCACCAGTGGCGTACGTCGGCCCCACATAATGCCACCCCAAAACATCAGGGAACCACCACCTTGCTGCACTCGCTGGACAGTGTGTCTAAGACGTTCAGCCTGACCAGGGTGCCTCCAAACACGTCTCCGACGATTGTCTGGTTGAAGGCATATGCGACACTCATCGGTGAAGAGAACGTGATGCCAATTCCGTGGGGTCCATTCAGCATGTTGTTGGGCCCATCTGTACCGCGCTGCATGGTGTCGGGGTTGCAAAGCTGGACCTCGCCATGGACGTCGGGAGTGAAGTTGCGCATCATGCAGCCTATTGCGCACAGTTTGAGTTGAAACACGACGTCCTGTGGCTGAACGAAACGCATTATTCAACATGGTGGCATTGCTGTCAGGGTTCCTCCGAGCGGCAATCCGTAAGTAGCGGTCATCCACTACAGTAGTAGCCCTTGGGCGGCCTGAGCGAGGCCTGTCATCGACAGTTCCTGTATCTCTGTACCTCCTCCATGTCCGAACAACATCGCTTTGGTTCACTCTGAGACGCCTGGAAACTTCCCTTGTTGAGAGCCCTTCTTGACACAAAGTAACAATGCGGACGCGATCGAACTGCGGTATTGACCTTCTAGGCATGGTAGAACTACAGACAACATGAGCAGCGTACCTTCGTCCTGGTGGAATGACTGGAACTGATCGGCTGTCGTACCCCCTCCGTCTAATAGGCCCTGCTCATGCATGGTTGTTTACATCTTTGAGCAGTTTTAGTGACATCTATGAACAGTCAAAGGGACTGTATCTTGGATACAATATACACAGTCAACGTCTATATGCCGGAGATCTGGGAACCGAGGTGATGCAAAACTTTTTTTGATGTGTATATATATATATATATATATATATATATATATATATAAACTTTTGAACTGATGGTGGTTTTGGGGTCTGGGGGATGTGAAACGCGAAGATATGTCGAAATTTTCCGGAAGTCGAAACATGGGACCCATTGCAATAGTTAGCTTTCTAATGAAATATACCTAAATACTAGAATTAAAGTGGCAACTGTGTGATATTAACTATGCTATAAATATATGTCTACGATTATGTAGGTGAATATATTAACAGTATAATAATACTTTTATTGCAGCCAAATAGCGATAGAAAATAAAGGTGAAATACACTAAAATTGCGTGCCTGCGCCTTGGTTTACATAATCTTGAATTAATGTTGTTCCTTTGCTGCAGAGTTCTAAATGGTAGTGTTCACATGTAAGACCACATACAGTAGCTGCCATTCACACGCCTCTGTTGGTTCATCGTAAGATGTGTTGGTACAAATCATATGGTGAAAACCATGTACTGCCAGTCTTGTAAGCACATGCCTCATCTCGAAGTTAGATGTTGTCCACATTGGGTCTATCATGGCTCCAGTTCCATAGAATTCTGGAAGTATTATCTTCTCTTCGTTTGTTTAGTGATGTTAAAATTGGGGCTCTAGTGTGGGGTAGAGGGAGGAGTATCCTAAGGTCTTCAATGAGGAATGATTCTCGTGCGAGGAGGTAGAACAGAATCCCAAACAATACTGCCAATATAGCTGCAAAAAACCTAAGTGCTGAGCCCCTTTAAAATGAAATGAAAATCCACAGCCTGCTTCCAGTCAACAAACCGGGTCAGGGAATAGAATGAATGACGCCCCTATCTAGCGGCGAGGATATGAACTGTGCCGCTACCAAAGCCTGTCGCACTCCCCTGGGGCAATGATTAAATGAATGACAGATGAAATGACGGTGGAGAGTGTTGCTGGAATTAAATTTGCGACAGGGAAAATCGGACTACCCGGAGAAAAACCTGTCTGCCTCCGCTTTGTCCAGCACAAATCTCACATGCAGTGGCCGGGATTTGGACCATGAACCCAGCGGTGAAAGGCCAGCGTGCTGCTAGAACAAGGCATTTAAAAATCTACTCGTAAACAGTCACCCTCCTTCCTCCAAACTAATCCACAAATTCTCGGCTACTACTGCTGAAAAATACCCAAAGCAACAAGTCCCGAAAATAATATTATAAACACTAGTAGTGTGTTTTGGACAGTTCTGTGACCTCCTCCTCCTCACCCTCCTCACACGATGGCGGCAGCCCGATATCTCTCGAACGCATGGTCGGATTTTGACGAATAAGGTGTCATTGAACTCGGGCGGACACCCTCTTTCCAATGGACAACATATTTCCACCCCAAAATAAAACCTACCCCTACTAGAGGGTGACAATTTAATTTTTTAGAGAATCTCTCTTTCCAATTGCAACATGTGAGAGTTTGAATGCCAATATGGACTGAAACGTTGTTCTACACATGAGACATGTATACGGTGGAAAGCCAATATGAATTAACATGCTTGTTTTTTTGTTTTTTAAGCATGCCTACTCATGGCTTTTGTAAGAGGGCGGGCTTTTTAAATAAACGTTATTCAACACAAGAGACATGTATACGGTGGGTAGCCACTATGAATTAACATGCTTGTTTTTTTTTACGCATGCCCACTCATGGCTTTTGTAAGAGGGTGGGGGAGCGGATCCCTGTGGACGGGTTATTGTTGACGGGTCATTGTTGACAGGTCATTGTTGACAGGTCCTTGTTGACGAGTCCTTGTGGACAAGTCCTTATGGACAGGTCCTTGTGGGCGAGTCCTTGTGGACGAGTCCTTGTGGATGAGTCCCTTTGGACTGATCCCTTTGGACCGGTCCCTTTGGCCTGGTTCCTACGGACGAGCCCATGAATTTATTTAAATTATGTCACAGGGCCTAAGTACATTTTGCGTGTATAGCAGTGTGTTGAACTGACGTTGTTCACCACTACTATAATGGGATAACGATACGAAAGGAAAGTGTCACCTCTAAAATGGCTGTCGTAGCTTAACTTAGCTTATGAATCAATAAGGCTAGAGACTTGAACGAGGTGTTAAATTACTCGGACGGACACCCCCTTTCCTCTAGACAACTTATTTTAACCCTAAATAAAACCTACCCCTACTAGGGAGTGAAAGAGTAATTCTTTTAGTAAATGTAGCTTTCCTAGTGAGACATTTGGAAAGTTGAATGTTAATATGAAATTAAACGTTGTTCCACTTGATAAACATGGCTTAACCTAACCTATCCTAGTTAAGCTATTCTACTCTTATCAAAATGGCGGCGGTGCACAACTAGTCTATCCTAGTTAAGCTATTCTAGTCTAATCTACCTAACCAAAACCTAATTGAGATCATGCCAAAGGGCCTAAGGGTAAAACTCGGTGGATGAATGTGTTTTAGAGTAATGGCTAATGCATACACCCAAGTACATGGGATACATGCAACTATCCCATGCAGTTCTTTTTATGGAGGATGAGACAAGCCTGCAATGTAAGATTTAAAACAAGCCAACTCCTGCAGTATATGACGTCATGTGAAGCAGGTGTCCTCTGACCTTGCTTGATAAGAATACACCATACCTTGCAGTGTTCCGTTACACTTCCTGCATCCTTTGACAAATGCTTACTATGTGTGAACGCGTAACACTCACACAAAAAAGTAGAGTAAAAGTATCTTTAGTTGGTCAACTAAAAGCTAGTAGTGGTTAACGGGAGGGTGGGGGGCCGGTGAGGGTAGTATTGTTTATGTATTTATTATTTCATTTATTTATTTATTTCACAGGTGACTGAGCAGGGAGTATTTTTATTTGGTGAGCAAAAATGGTTAGAAAAGAGTGGTAGAGAGTAGCAAAGCAGATTATCTTGCGCAAAATGACCACTACGCACAACAAGCTTAGAATTATAAAACACTTGTAATTTAACTATAAATGATATAGATAAACTCGTATTGCAGGTGTATTAACAAGCTTTGCAAACCTGAATGATAAATACACCTTAAAGGGGTGCCATACATTATAGTTATGTTTAAAAAAGGTATAAAGTTTTTCTGCTCTTTCAAAATGCTATACGTAAACAAACCCTATGGACATACAGGTAGCGAGTTTGCTATATCATTTAAAACAATAACAATCATATTACATGTTGTTATAGGTAGTTGAGTAGTGTGAAAGAATCAACAAAAACAAAAAGCATTTCAATAGAAAGAGAATAAGTTAAACAAATTACCTCAAATGTAATGTGCGCTAGCTATGTAGAGATAAATAATTAGCATGGTATGGAAAAGCAGTCAGGGTAGCTAAGCGGAAGTATTTTTCCTGAAACATTATGTGCATGGGTTTAAAGGGTCATGATATTGGATAAGACTGTGGAGTGTGACCCATAGCTAATTGCTTAGCATGGTAAACTTTAACCTTAAGGAATTTGAGTTTGAAAATGATAAAGATTTAAAGGGTAAATAGAGTAACAAATAAAGAGGAATGATGGGGTGTTTTAGAGCCTTTTAATGAAGAGGTGAGTAGGCTCTTCCACTAGTCATTTAAATGAATTTTGCTGAAACTTGTATGAGAAAACTATATTTCCGGAATGAACTGTACAGGATTTCTGAGAAAACTTATATTAGCAAAATCATGAAGTATTCTTAAACACACATGTAACTTTCATATCTTTATACTTCTCACGTCACTTGATTCCAGGTGAAAAGCTGAGACCTTAGCTACGATGTTTTTTTACATCCGTTTGACACTGCACAGCTATGTTAGCTTATTTCCTACCAATCATTTAAATGAATTTTGCTGAAACTTGTATGAGAAAACTATATTTCCGGAATGAACTGTACAGGATTTCTGAGAAAACTTATATTAGCAAAATCATGAAGTATTCTTAAACACACATGTAACTTTCATATCTTTATACTTCCCACGTCACTTGATTCTAGGTGAAAAGCTGAGACCTTAACAATAAAAAAATAAAAAATAAAAATGTTTATCCGTTTGGCATTACGTAGCTATGATAGCTCATTTCCCACCAGTCATCTAAAATGAATTTTGCTGTGACTTGTATGAGAAGACTATATTTCCGGAATGAAACCACGCAGGTTTCTGGGAAAATTATATATTAGCAAAATAATGATGTCTTTTCAAACGCATGCATTTGTTACAATATGCTAATTTGGTTGTGTTTAAGTGTTAAATATCGCTTGCGTGTAAAGCTGAAATCTAATGATTATTATTCATATTTTGTTACAATTGCATAATGTAGCATTAAAAGGAGTATAAATAATCTGTTCACGTTTGATTTCAGAACAGTTTATACAGTATCTCAACATGAATACATTTAGTTTGACGACAGTTTGTAAAACAATTAAACATGTTGAACGTTTAATTGTTTTAAGTCAATTAGCGCATCATGCCATGCGTTATGGCTTTCTTTGCACTTTAAATGGTTTTAACGAAGAGTTAACGAATTTTTTCAATACTATGGAAGACGACTGTCATCATCTTTTTCATCAAGTTATATTTACTATGGGTTCTATAAACAATCACAGAACATTATCATCATGGCTGATATTCGGGTTGCCACCAGCAAAATTATCCCAAATATTAGCTCTTTTAGTGGATTATAGTCATCGTGGTGATTCAGTGAGAGTCAATGATTGTTATCAGTATTCTTCATTTTCACATTCATCTGCAGGACAATTTTGTCAAGAGCGTGAAACTTCGTCAATATATAGTCACTATGATGGTAGCAATGATGTTTCACAATCATCTACAAGACTATTGCAGCAAGAGCATGAAACTACGTCCATACATAGCCACTATGATTTTGGTGATCTTTTACATTAATCTGCAGATCAACAACTGGAAGCTTTGCAATAGCGTGTGGAAGTGTGTAAGTGTTTAAACATATTTAAAGGTAATGAATAGCTTGTGTGTTAGTATTCATGTTTTAAACTTATATTTTTATGCAATTTAATGAGCAATGTAATGTAAACTGATAAGTTTTACTTTTTTCAACATAATAATAATAATACCAATTGACTTTGCAATAGCGTGTGAAAGTGCGTAAGTGTTTAAACATATTTATAGATAATGAATATCTTGTGTGTTAGTATCCATGTTTTAAACTTATACTTTTATGAAATTTAATGAGCAATGTAATGTAAACTGATAAGTTTTACTTTTTTCAACATAATAATAATAATACCAATTGACTTTGCAATAGCGTGTGAAAGTGCGTAAGTGTTTAAACATATTTATAGATAATGAATAGCTTGTGTGTTAGTATCCATGTTTTAAACTTATATTTTATGCAATTTTGATGAGCAATGTAATGTAAACTGGTAAGTTTTACTTTTATCAACATAATAATACCATTTGTTTAAATTTCAGTTGATATAACAGTTCATAAATATCGGTTGTCCTCTCTTGATTAGTTCTAGTTCTCTATCAACAAAGGATGGCAGTTATTTATCTAGATATTGTTGTTGTAAACATATGTTTCACGAACTATAAATGGAAATAACCCATTGGTTTACCAAATGACACTAGCCTACTTTAAAGATAATGAATAGCTTGTGTGTTAGTATCCATGTTTTAAACTTATATTTTATGCAATTTGATGAGTAATGTAATATAAACTGATAAGTTTTACTTTTTTCAACATAATAATACCATTTGTTAAATTTCAGTTGATATAACAGTTCATAAATATCGGTTGTCCTCTCTTGATTAGTTCTAGTTCTCTATCAACAAAGGATGACTGTTATTTATCTATATATATTGTTCTTGTAAACATATGTTTCACGAGCTATAAAATGGAAATAACCCATTGGTTTACCAAATGACACTAGCCTACTTTAAAGATAATGAATAGCTTGTGTGTTAGTATCCATGTTTTAAACTTATATTTTATGCAATTTGATGAGCAATGTAATGTAAACTGATATTACACGAACTATAAAATGGAAATAACCCATTGGTTTACCAAATGACACTAGCCTACTTTAAAGATAATGGATAGCTTATGTGTTAGTATCCATGTTTTAAACTTATATATTTTATGTAATTTAATGAGCAATGTAATGTAAACCGATAAGTTTTACTTTTTTCAACATAATAATACCATTTGTTTAAATTTCAGTTGATATAACAGTTCATAAATATCGGTTGTCCTCTCTTGATCAGTTCTAGTTTTCTTTCAACGAAGGATGATAATTATTTATCTAGATAAATTGTTGTTGTAAACATATGTTTCACGAACTATAAAATGGAAATAACCCATTGGTTTACCAAATGACACTAGCCTACTTTAAAGATAATGATTAGCTTGTGGGAGTATCTTTTGTTTAAACTTAGTGCGATTGTTAGTAGCTTTAAGGTAAGTTTTATATTAATTTATACAGTTTTGTTGTAAAAACTAATAAAAAAGTATAAGATAAGTGTACCTAAATTATATAAAATAAGTATGTCTACTTACTTGTTTATAAGGTTCTACACACATTACACTGTATGTCAATGGGCTTGATAACATGTACATATTGCCAATATATTAATAAAATTGTAAAGTACTGAAATACACGTGATTAAATAATTCATATTTTCCTTTCTCAGTCAACAAAGTAACTACACTAACATTTTCACAGACGAATGACCGCAGAATGTTTATCAGCTGTAATTCAGTACTTGCATGTCAGCATTTACTTTAGAAAACATGATGCTCTGTCAGAGGCTATAGTGTGTTTCACTTTGTATGTCGACATGTAGACTACTGCTCGGGACTAAGCTGCGTGGACCTGAGAGGAATGTGCATTGCAGACTATGAGTAGTGGTAGTAATGAGTAATGAGGTATCTTGAACCGTGTGTAGTAACAAAAGCAAATACATTCGTTGGTGACTCACTTACTCATTTCCCAACGCCACACTGGTTTCAGAAAATACCCTATGTTAGCAGTATTGGAATAGACAAGAATGGTAGGTAACACAGCGAGCTGTTGATAGGTTTTATCAATTCTCACCTGCTCCTACCCTGCCTCTGCCCTTTATTTCCACAAGTCTACAGAGCTTTGACCCGAGCAGTACTTAAGATAACATTATCGCTCTACTAGGGGTCAAAGTGTAATTCACTTATTTCTAAAATTTAGGAAATGCATACACTCATTATAATTGAATTATCAATAACCTAACCTTTACGTCTCAGTTTTACCTTATAAGGTTGACGGTTAGTCCCTGCTCGAGCTAATTTAAGCTACATTTAAGATAATCTGTTGAGCTTATTCAACCCTTGACCTATCCTACAGTACATAGCCTCAACCTTTTTTCCATAACTATGTTTCCTATTTACATAATAGATTTAAATCCCTAAGTCAAAGTCAACCCCTGGCACTATCCAGCCCATGACGGGCTAAGGCCGACCAAGCGACCGCTGCCCAGCCATTTGGCCTGCAGATATTGGGGTGACGCGTGATCAGCGCGTCGGGTCCCCTCGGCCGTTAATCTTGGTATTCGTGATCGGGGCGCTGTCTCACTGTCAGACAGCTACTCAATTGTCCTCACGAGGCTGAGTGCACCCCGTTCCAACCCTCACGTCAGTTTTAAAATCCCTGACGGAGCCGGGGATCGAACCCGGGGCCTCCGGGCGAGAGGCAGGCACACTACCCCAACACCACGGGGCCGGCTTTAAATCCCTAAGAGTGAAACCTAAATCCCCTAAGGTTAAAGTCTACCATACAAAACCAATCAGCCATGGGTTACAAACCTAAGAGCCTTAGTCAAATCTAACCTATAATTTAGCTTTACACACAAGTGTAGTGAAAGGTTCTTTATTATACCATAAATCTATAATATGTGCCTGTCGGCTTTACTTTCCCTCTAAAGTAGGGTATACAGAGGGATTTTTAACGCTCTTACCATTTATTCCGCAAGTCTACAGAGCTTAGACTTGAGCATTACTTAAGATAACATATCGCTCTGCTAGGGGCCAGAGTGTAATTCACTTATTTCTAAAACTTAGGAAATGCATACACTCATCATATTGGAATTATCAATAAACTAACCTTCACACCTCAGTTTTACCTTATAAGGTTGACAGTTAGCCCCTACTCGAGCTAATTTAAGCTATATTTAAGATAATCTGTTTAGCTTACTCAAACCTTGACCTATCCTACAGTACTTAGTCTATGTTTCCTATTTATAAAGGAAATATTTAAAGACTTAACCTCAGCTCATCTAACATAACCTAACTTAGTCTAACTTAACCTTGTCATGTAACATGTTCTATAAGTTTAGACTTGCTTTAGGGCTTGCTATGACATCATACTTAGTTCACCTAACTGACGACCGCTGGTTTCTATCACGTGACATGATCTACAAGTTTAGTAGTAAAGTTAACTCGATAATAAAAATGATAGTTTGTAGTATGTGTAGTTTAAAGTAAGAGCAAAAGTGAGAGTCAAATGGTAGAAAAGTGTTAGTAAAGTGGTGAAAGAGTGCTAGCAGTTTATAGTAGTCATTATTTTTACTAGAATGTGATTTGAGTAAATGTAATTTCTAAACCTTAGCTGTGAGTAGTCAGTTAGTCTTGGTTCAGATAAACGTAATCAGTTCTCTAATGAATCGGAGCTTAAGATTTTCATTATGAAAGAGTTGTGTAAGCAATCAGGTATCAGTACTTAATAGGATTGAGGAAATGGTATTTTATTTGTATTCTATTTTGTAAAGCTCTATTTGTTGTGAAATAAAAACAAGGTTTACCAGATCACAATGTCTTTTATTTTTAAAAATGGTGATAACCATTTCTTCATTTTCATTTTTTTCACACATGAATATTTACATTTTCCACATTACATTTTTATATTCCCCTTTTTTAGTTCACACATTCTGTACATTTTTTGTTGTTGTGAAATAAAAAAAAAAGGTTCACCAGATCACTATATCTTTTAATTCTAAAAATGGTGATAGCCATTTCCATTTTTTCACACATGAATATTTACAATTTCCGCTTTACATTTTTTACATTCCCCTTGTTTAGTTCACACATTCTGTACATTTTTTGTTGTGAAATAAAAAATAAGGTCCACTAGATCACTATAACTTTTAATTTTTAAAAATGGTGATAGCCATTTCACTTTTTCACACATGAATATTTACAATTTCCACTTTTCATTTATTACATTCCCCTTGTTTAGTTTACACATTCTGTACATTTTTGTTGTTGTTGCGAAATAAAAACAAGATTTACCAGATCACAATGTTTTAAATTTTAAAATGGTGATAGCCATTTCTTCATTTCCATTTTTTCACACATGAATATTTACAATTTCCACATTACATTTTTTACATTCCCCTTGTTTAGTTCACACATTCTGTACATTTTTTGTTGTGAAATAAAAAATAAGGTTCACTAGATCACTATATCTTTTAATTTTTTAAAAATGGTGATAGCCATTTCACTTTTTCACACATGACTATTTACAATTTCCACTTTTCATTTTTTACATTCCCCTTGTTTAGTTTACACATTCTGTACATTTTTGTTGTTGTTGTGAAATAAAAACAAGGTTCACCAGATCACTATATCTTTAATTCTAAAAATGGTGATAGCCATTTCTTCATTTCCATTTTTTCACACATGAATGTTTACAATTTCCGCTTTATATTTTTTACATTCCCCTTGTTTAGTTCACACATTCGGTACATTTTTGTTGTGAAATAAAAAAAAATAAGGTTCACTAGATCACTATATCTTTCACTTTTTTTCACACATGAATATTTACAATTTCCACTTTTCATTTTTTACATTCCCCTTGTTTAGTTTACACATTCTGTACATTTTTGTTGTTGTTGTGAAATAAAAACAAGGTTTACCAGATCACAATGTCTTTTAATTGTAAAAATGGTGATAGCCTTTTCTTCATTTTCATTTTTTCACACATGAATATTTACAATTTCCACTTTACATTTTTTTTTTTTACATTCGCCTTGTTTAGATCACACATTCTGTACATTTTGTTGTTGTTGTGAAATAAAAACAAGGTTTACCAGATCACAATGTTTTAAATTTTAAAATGGTGATAGCCATTTCACTTTTTCACACATGAATATTTACAATTTCCACTTTTCATTTTTTACATTCCCCTTGTTTAGTTTACACATTCAGCACATTTTTGTTGTTGTTGTGAAATAAAAACAAGGTTTACCAGATCACAATGTTTTAAATTTTAAAATGGTGATAGCCATTTCACTTTTTCACACATGGATATTTACAATTTCCACTTTACATTTTTTACATTCCCCTTGTTTATTTCACACATTCTGTACATTTTTTAAAATCTTTTTCGTAATATAAAAAAGCAAACATTTTACACTAAAATGAATTACTTATCTTATTTTTACTAAACTACAGTAGCCTAACATTATACATTCTAATTACAGTTTTTACAAAATATATTACAATATAAAACACACTACGAATATTACAATATAGTGATCATTAGACTTAAGAAAAGTAATAGTCGTCAATGCGACTGTTTCCCCAAGCAAGAGTATCAAAAGTGTTGGGTATAATGAATCGTTTGTTGTCTTCATTACTTAAAGCACCTTTGTTCAGCAAATTGGTATGTAGCTGATGATTTTTACTTCTAAATACACACATTTTTCTATATAATACAGGTGGGTTACTAACTATACAGTTTTTATAATCACTTATATCTAACTCTTTACTAACAACATTCTTTTTCACTCCTTTTAATTTTTTTACTACTACATCATCAATTGTCATATAGCTGTATGATTTAGATTTTGTGCCTACAAAGATGTCTATAATAACACCAGCACATTCATCCTTAAATTTCCCAAGAACCTTTTTGTTTACTAGAGGTAAATGGTAAATATTATCCTCAGGATAGTCACTTGTATCAAACCTATTTAGCTCAGTTTTGATATCCTCATAAAAATCATCAGTTTTAAACTCATAAATAAAAGAATCTGTGTCTGTGTAGAGTAATTTAGCATTATTAAGATAGTTTTTCTTTACATAATCATAGTGAAATTCATACATAAGTGTTTTTGACAATTCCAGAATGGTGTAACCCACATATATGGGTTTGTTGTAAGTTACTTTAAGACGATTCATTTGTATTACAACTAAATCCTCATGAATAATTGATCAGCTATGAAAGTTAGGCTTGCTTATTAAGTTGCTCGCACCATACCTTTTACCATCATTCTCCCACTTTGCTATCAGCTTTACATCGACTCGTTTATCAACATTCTCCATAGTCTTTCCGAAAATACTATTATTCATGAGTTTATAAAAATCTTTTTCAAACGCGTTTGTTGACTGTGTTCTTAAATTATTGTTTAGATCAATATACGGTTTGAGCCATGCTGACTGATGAAATTGCAATACGCGATGAATTTTAGTTAATTTCAATCCATGCTGTAGACACTGTTTCAAGTTTTGATAATGTATTACATATTTACATTTATCATTTACATTAGCAATTAACATTTTTGTTCGTGATGAGATGTATGGAGACTTCATATTCTCAGGACAAAATGGTAAATCATTATGATCATCATGTAACTCTTTAGGGTACTCAAGATTTACCTCTAAAATATATCCTTTATCATCGTTATCATTAAGAGTGTCAACATGTAAGACATCAATTTCAGGTTGTGTCAGCCAGCGAAAATCTTTCAGTAATATATATTGACTCATAGCCCAACCATATTGGTTATTTGCATCGAGGTAGACAATATACTTTGACTCTTCACAAGGGTTGTAGCTAGGCATGTATTTATTAGTCACTTTAGAGTACCGTCCACTACATTGGCTTAATCCACCTCGAATTGATGATTTTATAAAATTGATCATGTCTATATCAGTCATTAATTCTAAATTTACTTTCGTTTTTTTCAACATTGAACTGAAACTTAACCCAGGAGCAGTGAAATACTGACAAGGATCAAGGTCATAAGTTTTCATACAAACATTCCGAAAATTTTCAAAAACATCTGCTAATAATAACACATCTGTCTTCAAATATATGTCTGAAAATTCTCCTAAAGTTTGAATGTGGAACTGTGTCCATACACGTTGTGCATGTAAATATTCCTGATCACTGATATGACTTGTGTTTAAGGAACTGTAAAATGCATCTTTCGGTGGTAAACAACACTCCTCAAGACGTTCCACACAGTTAATATATTCGCAAGGGAATATACCCTTTTGACGAATCAAATTAAAATCATCTTCTTTAGGAAAGACACGTTGAATTTCATGAAACTGATCTGATTTTAATTTACTAGCCAGCTTATCAAGACTACTCGGCATAAAGCGGAATGAATCT
The DNA here is from genome assembly GCA_946902985.2 of Meconema thalassinum. Classification (NCBI taxonomy): domain Eukaryota; kingdom Metazoa; phylum Arthropoda; class Insecta; order Orthoptera; family Tettigoniidae; genus Meconema; species Meconema thalassinum. The sequence continues at coordinate 754,118,770 of OX336390.1, read as the reverse complement.
AAAAATCGCACTTTAATGGTTTTTTTATTGCTAGTTTTGATGTATTTTGTGAACGATATGTATTGTTCCTTATTATTTGCAATCACATCAATTTTCACATCTGAAGCTCCAAATTCCTTAACGATAAAGTGGTTATCGTATTTGCTACCGTTGTGTAGAATGACCGGAATGAATTTACTGACTCTATAATTTAAATTACATTCTTGGTGAGCAGCACCACGATATTTTCCTGTTAAATGATCATGATCGCGAACCCTGTCTGTATATAAACATTCACCACATATAAAACAATTAGTTTCAGTTTCAAAATTCATTTGCTCTGATGAAGTTAGTAGCTCCATTGGAATGATCGTATTTAAAATAGAGGATATACGGATGGCATCTTTCTCAAGCCTTTCCATAAAAACTTTAGGTGCATCAGGTCCTCTATAGAGCTCAAACTTATTTAAAGAGTCATCATAACTACATTTAATATAATATGCAAAGCTAAAAGGTTCATGAATGTGAGTAGTGTTAGTGAAAGGTTGGGCTGGATTCGATGAACATGTATTAAATGGTTTTAGCAAAGCCTCGAAGTCAGCATATATAACGAATGGTACTCGAAGCTGTTTCTCATAATCCTTGAATTTTAGAATGTTATTTTTAGGAGTCGGTAATACCGTACACACATGATTACATCCCCATTTTTGGTGTTGAGTTAGTTGGTCCTCTTTTCTGAAATATAGCAAACAGCCATCACACAACCAGTTTTTACCTTCGCGTTTTGTTATCTGACTACCAACAAGTCTACTTAAATGTTTTATCCAGCAATAGTGAGCATTTTCATATTCGGTTATGTACAGTAAATTTACATGAGCATCCTTTTTTTCCTGAGTATAATATAGAGGACCTACTATACTCTTATTTTCAATTCCATAAACATTAACACTTACATTGTTCAGCTCTTCAAAACGTTGAATGTCTTTTATCGCCATAGGAAATTCTATTTCTTTTAAATCTAACACTGAGGAATAGTGAGGATAGGATGATGTTATATCCATATGCCCCACTGTTGAATGGAGAGCTGAGGTTACAGCCCACGCAAAACATGCTTGATCACTATTCCAAACGTTCACAACAGCTTTCTTCCGTTTGATCCATCCTGGCAAATCAATATATGATGATGCTCGAAGGGGGTTGTATTTATTCACGTTGGTTTCTAAATAAAGTACTTCAACCAACGCCCAGCCTGACTCCCTTTCCTGGAATTCTTCACTCTTCACAATGATAGCACTTGAAATATTTTGGTATATATCACTAATATTAGTTGATTCGCTAACAATTATGTTTTTGTATTAAAGGATTTGATATCTGTAATTTCACCTTCACTCCCAGTTTTTACATAGAGTCCAAAAAGTTCAAAATTCATTTTAATTGTTTTATGCTCTAATAAAACATTACCTACCAAGCCAAACACAGTAGGTTGAACATTTTTTAAAAATGATTCAATACTTTGAGTTTTTTCTTTACTATAAAGTCTATAACTAGCAATTCGACTTTTAAACGCACTACCAATTTGTTGAATATTTCCAGAATTTCTTTCATGGCAAGCGTTATTTTTATGATGAATACTGCGTAAATGTCCATGAATGATTGAAGAAGGTATATCAATATTACATACATCACAATGTGTTATCGAAGGTTCACCATTCTTCTTTCTTTTTGTTGCACAACTATTTTCACAATCTTGAGAACGTTTACGCTTTTGAGCATCACATTCATTTAAAGGTTCCGTGCTAGTAGATGGCTTTACAGAGTTCAATTCCTGTTGTTCACCATGCACTTCAACCATGTGGGATTGATATCGCTTTACAGCAGGAAAACCAAGTTCGCAAACTGAACACGAAAATGGTGCTGAACTAACATGCATTAAATTTACATGACGTGCAAGATTATCTTGTCTGTTAAATGTGGTAGCACAATGACTGCACACAAACATTTTAATGTCATGTTTAACATTTGCATGTCGTTGAAGGTTGTCAGGTCTTGAGAACTGTTTCTTACATTCACCACACTTGAGCATGATGATCACTGTCGAAATTACCTATAAATGAAAGAAATAATAAATGTTAATAAATGATAAAACAAAGTACAATATAAATAGTTTAATTACATTCCAGTCAATGGTTATAGCAGGGTATTTAAATCGATCATATGTGAACTCCTAGCAAGTCTAACTTCATGTAGTTCTAACTAAGGGTTACTATATACCACTGTCACTGACACTTAGCGGGTAACATTGGAACTTGATAGAGTGGTAGAAACCAGCGGTCGCCAGTTAAGTGAGCTAAGTGTGACGTCATAGCCAGTCTTAAAGCAAGTCTAAACTTGTAGAACATGTCACGTGATAGAAACCAGCGGTCGCCAGTTAAGTGAGCTAAGTGTGACGTCATAGCCAGTCTTAAAACAAGTCTAAACTTGTAGAACATGTCACGTGATAGAAACCGGCGATCACCAGTTAAGTGAGCTAAGTGTGACGTCATAGCCAGTCTTAAAACAAGTCTAAACTTGTAGAACATGTCACGTGATAGAAACCAGCAGCCACCAGTTAAGTGAGCTAAGTGTGACGTCATAGTCAGTCATAAAGCAAGTCTAAACTTGTAAAACATGTCACGTGGTAAGGTTAAGTTAGGTAAAGTTAGGTTATGATAGGTGAACTGAGGTTGAAGTCTTTAAATATTCCCTATGTCACTGACACCTAGCAATGAACATTCAGACTTAATAGAGCGGTAATCAAAATCTAACCTACAAAATTAGCTTTACACGCCATGGTCAATTAGTTCAAACTTTTGATTGCTAAATATACCATTTTCACTGACATGTAGTGGTGAACATTGGAAAATATCACTCTAACTGTTTAAAAGTTATTAGAGGGGCACTTACCTTTTTATAATTTATCAACTGCTGCCACTGAATGAACAGATTGTAGGAATCTGGTAACCTACAGGTACCCAATTATCTGTAAACAAATCAATCAATCAATCAATAAATAAATAAATTCCAATCAATAACTTCAACATCAATTAGTAATAAAAGACTACAATCCATTAATAATAAGTACTTACCTTGCAATATAATTTAATGATTTTCTACCAAAAAGGTTTTTTTACAACTCTTGAGCAGTAATAGAGCACTGTTCACTCAAAGCGAGTAATAAAGACTGACAGTAGGGAAATATATGACACCTCTCTTATATAAACTCTCATTGCTCGTGTCAGCAGTTTTTTTCAGATCATTGCAATTCCTTTCCCAATACAGCTGAGAGTCCAAAGTACACTAGGAACACCTTGGTGGTATTCAATTACTGCTGACTTTGCATGATCATCACCCATTGTCTTGATCAACACTTGGGGTTTCAAATTACTGCAGCGTCAGTCATAGCAACAGCAGTGCGTGCTCTCTACCATGTCAGCAACATGTCACCGGAAGGAACACCTGTGTAATATCCAATAACTGCTAACTTTGCATGATCATCACCTATTGTCTTAATGAACACTTGCGGTTTCAAATTACTGCAGCGTTAGTCATAGCAAGAGATCTGCGCGCTCTCTGTCATGTCTGTAATATGACACAGGAAGTAACAAGACGTCTTACTGCACGTACCATCTCCTCAGTTTTAACATCTTAAGAACATGTATTATTCTCTTTCAACTACAAATGACACATCCATCCACCAAGTTAGATCCCTTGTACGTTCCCATGTATTCGTCACTTTCCTTTCGTATGTTATCCCATTATAGTAGTGGTGAACAACGTCAGTTCAACACACAGCTTTACACGCAATATGTACTTAGGCCCTGTGACATAATTTAAATAAATTCATGGGCTCATCCGTAGGAACCAGGCCAAAGGGACCGGTCCAAAGGGATCAGTCCAAAGGGACTCATCCACAAGGACTCGTCCAGAAGGACTCGTCCACAAGGACTCGTCCACAAGGACCTGTCCACAAGGACTTGTCCACAAGGACTCGTCAACAAGGACCTGTCAACAATGACCTGTCAACAATGACCCGCCAACAATGACCCGTCAACAATAACCCGTCCACAGGGATCCGCTCCCCCACCCTCTTACAAAAGCCATGAAAGGGCATGCGTAAAAAAACAAGCATGTTAATTCATAGTGGCTACCCACCGTATACATGTCTCTTGTGTTGAATAACGTTTATTTAAAAAGCCCGCCCTCTTACAAAAGCCATGAGTGGGCATGCTTAAAAAACAAAAAAACAAGCGTGTTAATTCATATTGGCTTTCCACCGTATACATGTCTCATGTGTAGAACAACGTTTTATTCCATATTGGCATTCAAACTCTCACATGTTGCAATTGGAAAGAGAGATTCTCTAAAAAAATGCCACCCTCTAGTAGGGGTAGGTTTTATTTTTGGGTGGAAATATGTTGTCCATTGGAAAGAGAGTGTCCGCCCGAGTTCAATGACACCTCATTCGTCAAAATCCGACCATGCGTTCGAGAGATATAGGGCTGCCGCCATCTTGTGAGGAGGGTGAGGAGGAGGAGGTCACAGAACTGTCCAAAACACACTACTAACACTAAATAAGTAAATTTCTACGTGCAGCTCATTGAACATGGCTGACTTTTCAGTCGGTTGACCGACTGAAAAGTATTCAACATTCGTTTACTAAGGCAACATTCAAAACTGGCTGCCGACACGATAATCATCAGGACACTCCCTTTTCCGAGATGACAACAACCATGTTCAAAGGGCTGCACGCATACACCCTGTCGCACCTCAAACTGCCGGCTCAAGCATCCAATCGTAATCCCATAAATAATTGTGGGTTGTTGTTGTTTGAGTTTTCAGTCTTTTGACTGGTTTGATGCAGCCCTCCAACCCTCCCTGTCCTGGGCTAATCGTTTCATCTCTACATAGCTACCACACCCTGCATCCGAGGCAATCTGTTTAACATACTCTAACCTTGGTCTACCCCTACAGTTCTTGTCCTGTCTTAGTATGTGTCCTACCAACCTATCTCTTCTCTTCATTAGCAGTCGCCAGAAATATCTTTCCTCTCCCACTCGTCTTAATACCTCTTTGTTTGTAACCCTATCTACCCATCTGATCTTCATCATTCTCCTGTAACACCACATTTCAAACGCTTCAATTCTCCTCTGTTCTGTTGCACCAATAGTCCAATTTTCACTTCCATAGAGAACGACGCTCCAGACAAAGGTTTTCAAAAATGTCTTCCTAATACCTAAATCTATATTCGATGTCAACAGATTCCTTTTCTGTAGAAATGCTTTCTTTGCCTGAGCCAACCTACTTTTTATATCCTCTTTACTTCGTCCATCACTGGTTATTTTGCTTCCTAAGTAACAGAAGTCTCCTACTTCCTATAGTTTTTCCCCCTGCCAGTTTGATGTCCATAGAGGTTTCTGACTTATTGCGGCTGCATTCCAATATTTTTGTTTTACATTTATTAATTTTCATCTTGAATTCTTTCCTCATGACGGAGTCCATACCATTCAAAAACTCATTCAAATCCTCAGGCGTGTCGGCCAAGATGACGATGTCATCAGAAAATCTCAGAGTTGAAATTATTTCTCCTTGAATCTTCACTCCCACTTTAAATTTCTCTCTAATTTCCTTCATTGCTTGTTCAATGTAAAGATTGAAAATTATGGGTGATAAGTAGCAGCCTTACCTCATACCTTTCTGAATACCAGCTTCTCTCTCATTTCCTTCAGCTTGAATGACAGCTGTCTGATTTCTGTATAGATTGTAGATCACCCTCCTATTCCTATACTTTATTCCAATCATCTTCAACATGTCAAACAATTTAGTCCAATCAACGTTATCAGAAGCCTACGAATGCCATGAACGTTCTGTTATCTTTTCTTATTCTTATTGTGGGACATTTTGGAATAGTGGGCGAAAAGCAGAAGCAACATCTCCGACATTTGGTGACTCTACGGGATATTGACCTCCATAACGCATCGACTGATATACTGTAGTTACAGTACCAACGAAATTTGGCAAGTAGGATGACTGCTATAAGATATTTGTTTTTATAGCACTTTATACACGCCCACCAACAAGAAAAGAAAATGATGTTCTTTCATTTGGGGGGCTTAGACATCGTGGTCATTTAGTCCCATGTACTTGGGTGAGTGTGGCATTTTGTCTGATAACCTGTGTTACTATGATGACTGCATTAGCGTGTGTAGCCAATTTGTAATTCTATCCAGGTGAGAATTGGGAGGGAAGGGTCCGCGACCTTCAGTTAAGATTCATCCCGGCAATCACCCGAAGTAGAAGTGGGATATCATAGAATACCACTTCCAGGATGGCTGAAGTGAGAACCATACCTCTTCTCAATTTTGTTTCACGAGCCTGAGTGGGCCTCGTTCCAACCCTCAGCCAAGAATTAAATTTCTTGGCAGAGCCGGGAATCGAACCCTGGCCTCAGGGTGAACGTCAAGAATGCTAGAAGCTACACCACGAGGTGGTCGAAAAGAAAGTGATAACTCAGGATGTTATAGGACATTTTGCCGAAATTCGTTACAAATGGAGTCTTGTATCTATTCAGTGTGTTTCAGTAGGAATCGTAAATATTTTAGGAGGTGGTAGTTTAGATGAATTGCAATAAAAAATTCCATATAACTAGGGCTCGGATTTTTAGGTAAATAAATATGTTTTATGTAAATAAATATTTTGAGTATTTTTTCTATAAATACATAAATTCCTGCTTTTCACTTATTAGCACATAAAAATACATAATATTTACTTTTTAAATCAGTATGCTAGATCTTTCAGTTTATTGCATTTTTGTTGTGTTACTTCAACGGGGAAGAACCTGTGAGCTATCTAATCTTCATGCAGAGCGTATGTCAGCTTGCAACTGTGTTATTCTTAACTTGTCGCCCCGTGCCACTCACTGTGGAAGCCGGGGATTTCCTTGTCCATAGACATATTGCACCACTGGCTAGACCTCCCCCTACCCCCCCCCCCCCTCCCCAGCTACCTGGAACCAGTGTTGCTCGCATGCAGTTCATTTCTGGCATTGTGAAGTGTAGGGAAGTTCTACGATGCCTAAAGTAAAAACAACTACAAGTTATCGCCTGTTGCAGAATTTGAAGATAATATTACTTCTGATGGGGGCGTTTTGTTCTGCCAACCATGTGGTAGTTATTAGTTAGTTATTGTTGTTTTAAGGGGCGGAACTACGAGGTCATCTGCCCCTCTTAACACAGATTAAAGAATACAAATTTTGAATTGAATTTAAAATTTTGAGGTGGACATCTAAATTTAAAAAGACCAAAAATTAATAAAACAAAAACAAACAATTAAGTAAAAAATAAAAATTATAAAAATAAACAAAAATTACGGAAAAACAAAACATTATCATTCAAAAACGAACAAGTCGTTGAGTCAAAGTTCACTGGAAAATTTAGATTGCTGGCCCTAACCCACTCTCACTTATAAAGCGGATAACGCGATCAGCAGCCACCGCGTCATCGGCTAATATAAGTTTGAGTGTCGTCTGCAAACCAAGGTTTCTTCGTAAGTCAGCAAGATCCACACACTCGGTGAAAATGTGGGCCACGGTGAATACGGCTCCACAGGTACAACGTGGGGGGTCTTCCCTTCTCATTAGGTACGAGTGGGTGGATCTTGTATGACCTATCCTCAGCCTACACAAAATGACGGACTCTCTCCGGGCCCGGAAGGAGCTCCGCCACACGCGAGTAGTTCCCTTGATCGCTCTCAGTTTATTGGGCAGTGGGTCAGCTAGCCACTGACTCTCCCAAAAAGCCAGAACTTGTAGGCGTAACTGAGAGCGAATATCTCTAGCGGGTACCTCCATTAGTCGAGGTGGTAGTGATACCGCCTCTTTTGCAGCTTGATCCGCTAACTCATTTCCCGCAATTCCCATGTGGCTTGGAAGCCACAGAAAGGTGATTCGAGTGTCAGCGTGGCACAGCCCGGCTAGTAGGTCGTGGATTCGCTGCACTAGGGGGTGTTGCGGGAAACATGTAGCAATTGACTGCAACGAACTCAAAGAGTCGGTACACACGAGAAAGTGGATTCGAGCATCCTGTAGTGCAAACTGCAGAGCTTCATAGATGGCAACGAGCTCCGCAGTAAACACACTACAGGCCTCAGGCAAAGAGATCTTGGTATTTGCACCATCAATAACGTAAGCACAACCCACCTTCTCGTCCACCTTCGAACCATCCGTGTATAGAATGCCAGCGTCCGGAAACTGGTGAACTATGCTGTGGAACTGCCTCCGGTAAACGGAAGCATCAGTGTTCACCTTAGGACCTCGGTGCAGATCTAACCGAATTTCCGGACGCGGGACTTGCCACGGAGCCACCTCGCTAGATGTCCGGATCATACAGGGACCTACAGCCACTCCTATTTCAGTACACGAGCTATCAAGTCTAATACCAACCGGCCGAGTGGCACGAGGCCGGTTGGCGTACCCCTGGTGGTTTTGGGTACCGAAGAGAGCTTGATAGGTCGGGTGTTGCGGCATTTGACGCACATTGGCAGCATATGCTAAAAGCATATGTTGGCGTCTATAATTTAAAGGTGGAACACCCGATTCGGCGAGTAGGCTGGGTATCGGGCTGGTCCGGAAGGCGCCGGTAGCCAGCCTAACGCCACTATGGTGGATACTGTCCAGCATTTTCAAGGTTGCCGGCCTTGCTGAACCGTATGCCGCAGAACCATAGTCTAGCCGGGACAGGACGAGGGCTTGGTAGAACCGTAGCAGCACCGCACGGTCAGCCCCCCACGTAGTGCCACTAAGAAACCTGAGCATGTTCAGTTTCCTGAGACATGTCATTTTCAATTGCCGTATATGGTGCTGCCACGTTAACTTGCTGTCAAAATGGAGCCCCAGGAAGCGATAAGTGTCAACCAACGGCAACGCAGCATCCCTGAGATGTAGTTCAGGGTGTAAATGTAGCCTCCGTAGCCGACAAAAATGGACGACGGAGGTTTTCGCTGCTGAAAAACGAAAACCCCGGTCGTGAGCCCACCTGTCGACCCGGTTGATGGCTAGCTGCAATTGCCGTTCCACGACTGCCATACTTCCAGAGCTGTAATGCAGAGCTAAATCGTCTACATACAGCGATGGAACTACCGCGGACCCGGCGGCGGCAACAATGCCATTAATGGCAATCGCGAACAAGGTGACACTCAGCACTGAACCCTGAGGAACTCCATTTTCTTGGGTATAGTACTGCGATAATGTCCTACCGATCCTTACACGGAAGAGTCGGACGGACATGAAATTCGCAATGAAAGTCGGTAAGTTACCACGGAGTCCCCACTTGTGAAGGGTGGAAAGGATCCCGTAGCGCCATGTGGTGTCGTAGGCTTTCTCGAGGTCAAAGAAAACCGTGACTATGTGCTGCTTTCGGAAAAAAGCCTCCTGTATGGCGCTCTCAAGTCGCACCAGATGGTCAGTGGTGGACCTATGAGAGCGAAATCCACATTGGTACTCAGACAGGAGACCTTTATCCTCCAAGAACCACACCAGTCGACGGTTCACCATCTTTTCGAGCAGCTTACATAGGCCATTTGTCAAACAAATGGGCCTATAGCTGCTTACAAACTTGGGATCCTTTCCAGCCTTGGGAATCGGTATCACGATCCCCTCTCGCCATTGAGATGGAAACTCCCCTTCAATCCATCTACGATTGAAGAGGATCAACAGTTTTTTAATACTGGATTCGCACAGATGTTTTAACATTTGATTATGTATGTTATCCGGTCCAGGAGCCGTATCCCTGCACAGTGCAAGCGCACTGCGCAGTTCCCATTCAGAGAATGGTACATTATAGGACTCCGAAGCAGCAGTGGCAAAGGACAAGGGGTGAGTCTCTGCCTCCCGCTTCAGAGTCAGAAATGTAGGATCGTAACTCCCGGAGGATACATCGGAGAAGTGCGAGCCAATGCTGTTGGCAATGGCGAGATGGTCCGTGATGTCTCCATTGATGGACACTCCGGGTATCGATAGTGATGTCGGGTGTCCGGAGATCCGACGAAGCTTAGTCCACACTTGAGATGAAGGAGTATGCGCCGTCATGGACGACACATATTTTTCCCATGTCGTTTTCTTACTCTCCCGAATCAGATATCGGGCTCTAGCACGCATCCTTCTGAAGGTGATAAGGTTGGCCATAGTGTTTTGCCTCCGATAGCATTTGAAAGCACGTCGACGATCTTTAATGGCTGCTGCAATCTCGGCTGTCCACCAAGGGACAAGCTTCCGGCGTGAGTTGCCGGATGAGGAAGGTATTGTTTCCTCAGCAGCAGTCAAAATACCATTCGTTATGTGAATGGTATGATAGTCGACACTCTCAAAGGTATCTTCGGCAAACACCGCACGTGCCGTGAAAGTTGGCCAATCAGCCCGACGGAGAAGCCATCGACTTGGTAACTCGATGGCTCTCTGGTTCGGAAGAGTAACGATAATTGGAAAATGGTCACTATTACAAAGGTCATCGTGTACACCCCACTGTAGCAGGGGAACCAGCGCACGACTGCACAGGGTAATATCGATACTTGAATAAGTACCGTGTGCAATAGAGAAGTGCGTAGGCTCCCCTGTGTTCAACAGACACAGGTCCAGCCGCCTGATCAGCCTCTCAAAATCTCTCCCTTTACCGCTAGTGGTAGCGGAGCCCCAGATGGTGTTGTGGGCATTAACATCTCCCAGAAGGAGAAAAGGAGGGGGGAGCTGAGAGACTAGATCCACCAGCTGGTCGTAATCCGGCTGAGAATCAGGCGGGATATACACGTTACATACTGTTGCCATTACTGGCAACGAAGTACGAACTGCAACTGCCTCTAGCTGAGTACGCAACGGCACCTCTTCACTAAAGAGGCTAGAGTGGACGAGAGTGCAGACGCCACCAGCGGCCACAGCTCCGTCCATCCGGTCTTTAGAGAAGAGTTTGAAGTGACGCATTGTTGTCTCATGTCCAGGACGAAACCTGGATTCCTGAAGACAGACAGACAATGGTAGCCGAAAACGAAGTTATTAATTGTCGTAACTCAGCGAGATGAACAGATTAGCTATAACAGTTCCATTGTAATAGTACCATGGTGTGGACTTAATTAGAAGTGGGTCTTCTACTTATGCTTGACCGTTTGCCACCCTTCCCCATCTCTAGTTGGAGATGATGGGGCAGGAGAGCACACCTCAATCTCCACATCTCCGTCCGAAGACGAAGAAAATGGAGCGGGCGCTCTCCTGGGTTGCGCGCGGTCGTCGTCAGACCTCACGAGTCTCGCTCTTGGGGAAGAGCGAGAGCGGTGTCGAGGGACTTTCTCCCGGTCCGAAGACTGGGTGTCTGTCCCCGACACGCCCCGAAGAGATTTCTTCTTGGATCGGCGCCGACGTGTGTTTGGGGAAGTTGATGGTCCCTTCCCCACAGACGCCGGGTCCTTATAAAACAAGGTCGCTCCTGCTGGCACCGCTCCACTGGTAGTGGTGGGAGCGGGATGGCCAGCAGATACGTGAGCAGCCCTGCCTTTAGGAGAGGAAGAGAAACGGCGCTGAACCGCTCCCCTCTCCTCCGCCGATCTATTTTCTTTTCTATAGGGGAGTTCCTCCATACGGACGGACTTGGCTTCCGCAGGCTTCGCTCCCTTGGTGGTAGTGGGAGCGGAAAGGCCAGCAGAGACAGTAGCCACCCCGTCAGCAGGAGGGCGAGAGAGACGGCGACGAACCGTCTCCCTCTTCTCCCCTATATTTTTCGTATTAGGTGGGCTGGAAGAAGGACCAGCCCCGGTCGGGAAAGTCTTCTTTCCCCCTTTAACTGGGGAAGACTTATTCGCCGACCGTTTCGGAGAAGAAGATGACTTCTTCTCCGATTGTGCCGGTTTAGATGGTATAACCGGCGCCTTCTTTTGCTGGGCCGAAGAAGGTTGTTGTACCTCCTTCGGGCTGACATTTTTCGCTGGTACAGCGAGGGGTGATTTCAATACTGCTGAAAATACGGGCGTCGAGGGTACTACACTCGGTAAAGATGCGGCAGGGGTGAATGAGGGCGTCGTTGCAGCTGCAAACGATACCCGAAATTCGGGGGCATTCATATCACGGTACCTCTTGCGAGCGTCGTGATATGAAAGCCTATCAAGAGTTCTTATTTCTTGAATTTTTGCTTCCTTACAAAACTCAGGGCACTGCTTCGATCGTGGAGAGTGGCTTCCTTGGCAGTTAGGACAAATCGGGGGAGGCGTACACCTCTCACCCTCATGTGTCCCCCTTGCCACACTCTCTACACACGGCCTTGGCAGTGCACCTGGAGGAAACATGCCCGAATTTCTGGCATTGATAGCAGCGCATAGGTGGAGGGATGTACGGTCGAACATCGCTGTGGTACGATGTGACCTTCACCTGCTTAGGTACAACATCACCCTCAAAATGGAGAATAAAAGCGCCGGTATCGACGCTGTTCTCTCCAATCTTTCGGGTGATGCGCCTAATCTTGGTGACGCCTCTCTTCCCCAGATCCTGCAACAATTCCGCATCGCTATTTAAAATGAGGTCACGATGGAAAATAACTCCTCGGACCTCATTCAGCGTTTCGTGTTTTGAGACCTTAACGGGAATTTCGCCGAATTGCGTGCATTCCAGCAACGCTTCGGTTTGCTTCCGATCAACGGTGTGCAGCAGCAGCTGACCGTTCCGGAGCTTGGAAATCCCGCTTAGGTCCCCGAATTTCCCCTCGATTTCCTCAGAAAAAATTATTGATTTTACTAGTTTAAAATCACCCCCGTCAGTCCTCGTAGCTACCAGGTAGCGAGGAGACTTATCAGCGGGGAATCTTCTATTAAAGGCTTCATCCCAAGGCGTATACACCTTGGGATTAGCTCGACACTCAAGAGACGGCTTTTTAAGTGTGCCACCCTGTACAGGTGTCCGTGATCGCTTACTTGGCATCCCGGACGAAATCCTCCCCGAATACTGCCCACTCCGAACGGGGGCTATCACTGTGGGCGCCACCCAGCCAAGGCAATTCCTACCTGGCATAGCAGATATTGCCCGGGGTCCCAGTGCCTCGAACAGGCACTTCCCCCTCGGCATGCACAGGATTTATGCAGCTCCAGTATTCGGCCATGCAGGGACCTTCGTTGTAAGGCGGATACTACTGTAGGGTACATGGCGCACCCACCTGACGGGATGGGGCATACCGTCTAGGCTTTCTGGCCAGATGGCCAAGCTGGTGGCCCTTCCCCTAACAGCATGCATGTTTGTTTCTATTGGTCAAACCAGAGCTGGGACCAGAAAACCAAAATCGACCTTTATAAGGCCCCCTCTAAGTCGCCTTTTACGACAGGCAGGGGATACCGTGGATGAATTCTGCCCTCCCCATCCACAGGGGGTCTGAACAAATCAAAACTGGCAAGTTATTCGGCCATGTCGGCCCTATTAGTCGCCTCCTACGACAGGCAGGGCATACCGTGGGTGTATTCTATCCCGCACCCACACGGGGGCCAACCATGTGGGATAGCAATCAAGGCTGAACAGCGATCTCAAGTTACACTACACCTCGAGGGCAAGAAACATATTGCCGTAGTTTCGCGCCTACAGAATAAGTGTTTCGCGATAATCGTTGGTCATTTGTGATGGACAACCTCAAGATGTATCTCGTTGTGTATTGTAATGCTTCAGCAGTCAGTAGAATAAATTGTATTCGTGAGTACTGCATATTCACATTTATAAACTAAATTATAATTACATATTTTTACTTTCTTTCACATATTTCAGCTATTTCTAAGGCCGGTTAAAATATCTTTTATAAAAATATGACAGTGTAATGGGGAAATCTTTTATAAAATGTATGAGCATCATGGTATCTTTGATGAAAATGAAAATCCACAGCCTGCTTCCAGTCTCCGACCGGGTCAGGAATGGAATGAATGAAGCCCCTATCTAGCGGCGAGGATATGAACTGTGCCGGCTGCCGAGGCCTGACGCACTCCTCTGGGGCAATGATGAAATGAATGATAGATGAAATGAAATGATAGTGGAGAGTGTTGCTGGAATGAAATTTTGACAGGGAAAACCGGAGTACCCGGAGAAAAACCTGTCTGCCTCCGTTCTGTCCAGCACAGATCTCACATGGAGTGACCGGGATTTGAACCACGGACTCAGCGGTGAGAGGCCGGCATGCTGCCGCCTAATCCACGGAGGCTGGTATCTTTGATAAAAGATTCAAACCAAAATGGCGGATCATAACAGCTGGAATATTACCACAACAAATATGCTCATATCAGAGTGTGAAATGCATGAAATGTTACATAATATGTTACATAATGAATGGTATACGATGTAAAACATGAATAACAGATAGAAACTGTGGGTAAAAATAGCCGAGGCTATATCCGCTGCGCACAAAGGACGCGCATTTCAGGATATAAAGAGGAATGAAATAGTTACATAGGCTGAAATAAGCCGTTAATAGTAGTGCACTTTATGTTATAATATTTGTATTATAAGTTTTCAATTACATACAAACGAGTGTAAATAAGCACTTTATCCTTACCGGTACGTAATGCATCTAACCAACCATGACTTAGAAGAGTCTAGTTAGCGCGATGAGTAGAGCGCTCGATTCTGGTGCAAGGGGACCTGGGATCGATTCACACTCGATTCATACTTTGTATGTTTCAATTTTATTTGCTCGGGCAGTGGTTTTTTCGAACATCACCATCATTCATTTCATCATAATTATAAATAATTAAATATTAATGTAATTTTTCAAGTGCTCGTACTGCAGCTTGTTCACCAAGATTTTACTTGTAATACACTTTAACGTGGGCGACCCGTGGTTTAACCCATAGATGTTCCCTTTATCTTTCCGTTTCATTTACATACCGGTATTGCCACCACAGAATTTCAACTACCGTAATACAGTAAAGTGAGCAAGGAACTGTCCTTCATCCATTTTGCTGAACTATGATAAAATATTTGATGTAGTGTAATGGTGTGATTATAGCTTTGTATAACTTTTATAAAAGTTTAGTTTTATAAAATATTTGATAACATTTCTTTGACAAATTTATTTGATAGTGTAATACCGGCCTAATACATCAAAATTAAATATTTTCTCGATTTTTAGCACCTTAAAATCCGAGCCCTACATATAACACGTGTCCCATTTGTATTGCGTACAGAGATACAGCTGGTAGTATTTAACCCAAACAAATGTAAATCCAAGGCAAATGTGGACCCTCAAAGTTTCAAAAGTTTTAAAAATTCCACTTCTCACCCCATGTAGCTCTTCAGAGGGAGTCTTGACGTTCTTTGATGAGGGCTGCACAATGTGTAATCCGAACGACCAACTCTGCTCTTGTGTTAACTTTTTCCAAAAGAGTAAGGTCCGGGGACCTTGGTGGCCAATAAACCTGCCCATAATT
Organism: Meconema thalassinum; assembly: GCA_946902985.2. Classification (NCBI taxonomy): domain Eukaryota; kingdom Metazoa; phylum Arthropoda; class Insecta; order Orthoptera; family Tettigoniidae; genus Meconema; species Meconema thalassinum. The sequence continues at coordinate 754,103,326 of OX336390.1, read as the reverse complement.
CCCTGTCCATCTTCCGGGGAATGTTAGGTTAAGATGTTGTATCACCAGACGACTAGAATGTCATGCTGGAAGAACATACGCATTCTTGTAGCCAAAGGAATCTCTTCCAATAATGCTGGGAGTTCATTTCCAAGAGAGTTTAGGTAATGAGGTCCTGTTAGACGCTGTGGTAACACAACAGGACCAATCAACTGATTGTCAATCAACCCACACCACACATTAAAGAGAAGCGTTCCTGAAAAGGTTTGTCCACAATGGCATGTGGGTTTTCTCCTGACCACTGATGTTCATTACGAGTGTTATTGATGCCACACGAGTGAACGTGGCTTGATCAGTGAAGATTACAATGGGATTACTTGGCAATGTGCACGTATCCAACGTCAAAATTCCCCCAGGGGCTCACATCTAGTGGGCGTGGGTTGGCGACCACGGGGCCCCAGCTGAGTCCGGCATTGCTTCCACTTACTTGTGCCGGGCTCCTCTCTGTCTTCTTTCCTGTCGACCTCACTTGGTCAACTCTTGTTCTCTTCTGACCCCGACGGTATTAGGGTATCCGAGGCCTAGGGAGTCTCTTCCTTTCCCGCCTTAATTGGCCCTTGTCTCATCTTTTCTGATACCCTCCTTCTGCGAGGGGTCAGCCTTCTTTTTCTCTTCCTTTTACCTCCTGCCTTGTGCTCTAGGCCCTTAAGGGGGCAGGGTGTATGTAGCCCCACCACTTCTGGTGCACCCTAGATAATGCTACACCCTCAGGGGCTCACGGCTGGTGGGTTCGGGAGTTGGCGACCCCGAGGGATTCCTGAGCTGGGTCCGTTTTCCCCTTTTGTCCCTTACCTTTGGGGCGGACCCTCTCCTCTTTCACTTTCCTATCAGCCTTTCATGGCTCTCCTTCCTTCCAAGTCCCTCAATCCGCCTTCTTCGAGGGTTGAGGGCATTTCTTTTCCTCCTGTCCTTTATTTGCCTTATTCTCCTTTATTTTTCCATTTCTCCTTCTAGTATGTAGGTTAGTAGTTAGTTTTAGTCTTTAAGTTCGCTTTTCTTTTTCATCTTCACGATCACCCATCAGGGGCCGATAACCTAGATGTTAGGCCCCTTAAAACAACAATTATCATCATCATCATCAACGTCAAAATTCCAATCGTCTATCTGCATCTTCTGCTCGAAGGTGTTGAACGGGCTGGTAATGACACGGATGCAACCCGTGCATACGTAATGTCCGCCATACTCTTGTACATGGAACACCGATACGTGCAGAAAGTCCACGTGTACCAACACACGAAACGACAACGCTCTGGTTACTTTCCAACGTCTGTATCTCGGTATGCAATAAAAACGGGACACATGTTATATGGAATGTTTCATTGCAATTCATCTATATTACCACCTCCTAGAATATTTACTGTTCCTCCAGAAACACACTGTATATCAGAAGACTGTCGGACTGAGCATTACCGCCAAGAGCCATATTGAATAATAAAAACATTGTAATCAATAATTCACGATGTGACTGAGGAAATACAAGCAAGCTTGGTAAAATATGAATCCGATATCCTAAACTTGGCCTGACTATAATAACTCATGACCAACATTAATCCTTACGCATACCACCTTCTTGACAATGTTCGCTTTTTTTTCGCTATCGTTTTACCCTCCAGGATCGGCTTTTCCCACGTACTAAGCGAGGGATCCCACCTCTACCGCCACTGAGGGCAGTGTCCTGGAGCTTGAGACTCTGGATCCGGGATACAACTGGGGTGTGTGACCAGCACTACGCCCAGGCGGCCTCACCTGCAAAGCGAACAGGGGGCCTGATGAAGGGGATGGGAAGAGTGGGACGGTTAGGCAAAGAAGTGGGCAGGAGGCGGCCGTGGCCTTACAGTAGGTACCATCCCGGCATTTTGCCGAAGACGAAGTGGGAAACCACGGAAAACCACTTCGAGGATGGCTGAGGTGGGTATCGAACCCCCTCTACTCATTTGGACCACCCGAGTCTGAGTAAACCCCGTTCCATTCCTTATACCACTTTTCAAATTTCATGGCAGAGCCGGGAATGGAACCCAGGACCTCCGGGACGGCAGCTAACCATGCTGAGCGCTACGCTACGGAGGCGACCTTCTTGACGATGTAAAATATTAAAATCGAAATGTTGGAAATAAATAGAGCACTAATACTGAAGCTTATCACAAATGTACATTCCAGTAATTTTTACCAGCTTCGTACATTCAAGATGATGGGTGTGAAAACTGTTAAAACACAAAATATGAGTAACTCAAGATGTAATTCTTCAACTGTCACTAATCGTCATAAAAGGTGATGTCCGTATAAAGAACCTTTCTAGCCCAATTTACAAGAGTCTGAGATTTGATATTGCGTGCTGTAGCCATATTAAATATACCTCATCTATCAATAGGAAATGTGTGTGATAATGATGGAATTCGCTAAGAATGTATATTCCAATGAGTTTTGGTATGGTCAAGCTCAATGTTCACCAGTTCCATGCAATTACAATACAACATGACTAGCGTACTGTATACAGTGTCTTTCATATAAAGTAAGAACGCCAAGCGGCAGTTTTGTTATTCGCTGTTGCGGTGGCCTTGGCCGAGTTTGTGGCGCGCCACGGCCTCCTGCTTTAAGCACAATGTACAATCCTGTATGAAATATTACCTTATAAAAGATGCTGGAAGTGTCGTCCTTCCTGGGTTAAACAGGCGTTGTATCTGGTAACCACATCCTGGCTGACGCGAGTGAGTTCTGCCACTGTAATGCTGATTTTTAATTTTATGCTTTTTATTGAGCACTGAGTCAGTAGTGTCAAACGTATTTACAATTACGTGAATCTGTGCTAGTGAAGGTGGCACTTCATCAGGAAATTGCTGAACAAATGCATCACGACCCGCCGAGCCGACTCGTACTTAAAATAAGTTTTACATTAAAAAATACGATGCTCTAATGTTAACATCTGAGGTTCAGACTGGCGACTCAACACCTGCACGTTTATTGCAAGGTCGAGTACAGTATGTACTATGCGTGCGCTTTCAATAAGTTACTACAGCAGAGGGTCGTGGCGCACCACAAGCTCGGCCAAGGCCACAGCAGCAGCGGATAACAAAGCCGCCGCTCGCCGTTCTTACTTTATATGAAAGACCCTGTAGTCTAGGTACTCACCTTTCTGCCGAATGTAGACCCACCATGGACAAGTACTTGTAGCCGGGGAGATTGGTGGTGGTACAGAAGCTGGCTGCCCATTGCACACACTTGTGCAAACAGCCGTTGGGACGCTCTTTGCCTCTTTTCTTCATGCCTCACAGGACACGGTCACCCATCCAAGTACTGACCACGCCCTACAATGATCAGACGTGAATGAGCGTATTCAACAAGGCATGGTCGTTAGTCCCTCAGGATAATTTCACCTATGTAATATTCCAATTACAGCACACGTTTGGATGAAGCGTTCTCTTCATTCAGTACAAAATAATCTCAGATTTACAAGTGATTTAATTTGGTCATAGAAAATTCTATGAATTACTGTACTGGGTTAACATTATTTTCATACGTTGTGTTACTAAAGTTCTCTTATTAACATACCAGATGTGTTTCTACTTTATTATTCTGTATACACACTCGTGCAGATTGACCACCAATGTATGTAAGCAACATGGAGCTGCCAACACATTTAGTGTAGGCAAAGGCAAACATTTTTAACATAACCGTCTGAGCTAATGTTAAGCTCACCAACAGTTTTTGACTCACATTTTCAATCTTCTAATATGATATAAGATAAAGTTACGTTATTTTATTATTTTCTAAAATAGATCCCCTATGAATATTAATGCCGCTCACATCACGAATCGCTGTAGTTGTAGTGGCGTCCATTGTTGCGATTTTGACAACTTTCACATCAATGCTTACGCACAGCAGTGTTAAATAGTGGTACTAAATACAGCCCTGCTAACGACGTATGAAGAAATCTGAACGACTCATTTTATAGATTGACGTTGTTGCTTAATAAATTATACCAACTTATAAGCATTAGATTGTACACACTTAGTGCTTCACATACTTTATTGCGTTGGTTTAGAAGAAATACTTTATATCACCAAGAGAAAAAATTCAAATCTCTGCTAATACGCAAACTTAGATTGGATATTGGGAAGTTCGTGTACTCGCTCCGTAGCCAGACAAAATCAGATAGAGGATTTAAACTGATATGGATTGAGTTGTAGAGCTTTGTTTCTGAGGAGACAACAATTTCTCTCTTCCAATTAATCTCAATGATCCATAAAGACAAGTATTCGCTGGTTTGCTACTCTCCCGTTTATTTATTTGAGTACTGGTAATCAATTGTGGATTCTGCATTCTATCATAATCATTATCATTGTAGGATAACACGAATGTCAACGATGGCACAGATAAAACATTTCTATTACATCACCCAGCATCATAATACTAACGACAGTTCAGTGATATTGTATCATGTTTTGTATCAACGTGTCATTGTTAAAATTATTCAAATCTTTTTATTTTAATTTTCTGTTTTGAAACATGTTCCGTAATACATAATTCTCATATAATTACCTAGTTTTGGAAAAAAAATATAGGCCATCCAGTTAAGAATTTCCGAATTTAATGATATAAAACAATATCCATGTTGAAGAATTTACACCTTTCATTGATTCTAACAGCACTGAGAGCAACACGGAGAAGTAACTCAACAGAAACCAACATTTATTTTGTTACAAGAACATCCAAAACGTTGTCACTTAGTTGAAACAGACGTCTTCACGTTCGGGATCAGTTGCACACGCAAAGTACTAGCACACCAGCTTCTGTTACAAACAACGTGAGGATTCACTCGCAGCTGACGTACTGTGTTCCACAAACGGAACAGTGTCACTGCCAATAGGGAAATCGCTGAAGAGCACTGCCAATGGAGTGATGGAGACACAACACACACAACTCCATATCGAGCTTTAATGGCGTACAAGTTTCATGACATGTAGGGAAATCATAGAAGGTCACTGCCATACAAGTGTGGTATCATCAACGTATCAGTCGCGTGCTACTCGCAGCTCATCCACACCAACCACGTTCATGGTAGTCTTCAGGCTGTTAACAAGTATAAAGTAGGACAGATATTATCTGTATCACGCGTATCTATACAAGGCAGATGTGATATTATCGAGAACCGACATTGTTGTTGCTTCATTTGGAGGCTATGAACATGCATTGTGAAATATATATATGCCTGTATGTTAATATCAGATTGATTAAATATATACAGGGTGAAACAAAAGTGTCGCACTTGGAGATCGGCATGCGTTTCCTCGTCGGAATTCACGACAAAGTTTATCTAGCAAAACTTATTCCCGCCAATAGGTTTAATAGAAATTCGAGTTAAGAAACGAGGCTCTGGCAACACTGTAACTGCGTGCAGCGTGGCCAGGAACAGGTCGCATGAACTCGGCACTGTACCCGAGCTGACTCAGTAGCTCATTGGGACGAATTAATGCCGTGAATGCCAGTTATGCGGACGCGCCGATGGTTGAGTCGCGTTCGCGCGAAATTTTTTGATGTGTAACATCTTTCCACTCAGTTGCTGGATATTTTTGTGGGAGAGATTTTGAAAAATGGGACGGAAGTGGATCGGACGGAAGTGTGTAAGACGCACTGCCAGCTAGATCGCATCCTTCCTGGCTGCTTTAGCAGTCAGGAGGGATGCAATCCGATCCAGCTGGCAGTGGTACCATGTGGAATGCATATAACATACTGTTACGTGCCACCCCTAGTGGCACTTTTGTTAACTGGATTACGGTGGGTAGGAAGCACAACACCAATTACTGCTTAAAGAAATAATTAACTTTATTGCGGCCAGAAAATTACACTACTCTTCAGCAAATACAAGCAATAGGAACCTTACTCCAGTTTCCTCAAGTCTCTTGCTTGTGGAGAGCTCTTGCCCTTTCACTTGTCAACAAACCAAAGAAGTTAATCCTCCCGCTAATGAGCCTAGTGGCCTTGACAGTACTACATGCAACTTCTTCCTAAAATACGCCGACTACAGTTACTTACGAGCACTTGCTGCACGCTGTTCACAAGCTGGGAGAAACAATGTCACTGGATTACGTAACCACAATATCTCCGACACTCAGTGAAAGCACACTCACTCAAAACACAGGCAGTCCCCTGTATGTTTCTCACTTCCTCACTCCACTAGGGGTTTCGCAAGTCACCACACTTCTGTCGCTCAGGATAATCACTCACACTAGCTCGTAAAACACAACAACAACCACTGCTTGACAGGTCGCACTTATATAGCAGGCCCGTGACTCAATAAATGCTTCTAGATCCATCCAGGGTTCACGGCTTCTCGAGGTTTCCATCGCTGGTCCAGTCACGCATATTCTGGACTATCTCTTTGTCCTAGTAGCCCTGTTGCATAAGGCGCACGCAATACAGGAGGCAGGGCACAGCCCAGCCCTGGGGCAGTTGTGACTCATGCGGCGAGCGATGACACAAACTCACAGCCGTAACAATACGGATTACAGATATTTCTACAATGAACCATCATCAAGTTGTCGTTCTTTGGTGTAAAAATTTCATTAAATCATATTTGCTGAAAACAATTATGATTTATTAAGAGTCTGTTTTTCAATCTCTGGATAAAAGTGATGGGCATGCACTCGTCGAGTAACTTTCCCCAACACTTTCATACTGAACGGTAAACGCTCATGCGAACTCTGGTGTCAGCTCATTGAAACACAAACTACTTCCCTTCGTATCAGTATTTAAATGATGATATGCTTTTATATGAAACATTGTTACTAGTCGGCAGAGCCAGTATTATGTTTCTGCTCAATGGCTATTCAGATATTGAACCACACTGCGGTAATGCAGTGATCAATGTAATATATGTCGATGATTTTATACGGGAACTGGGCTAGCCTTTCATAGACCACTATAGGAATTCCCTTTACTGTTAAGTAGGGGTATGCATAACTAATTTAAAACTCTATTCCACGCAGGAACATTATCGAAAAAAAAGGAAAATATTAATGGAGCATAAAAAATACTTCCATATTAATACCGGCACGTGAAAATGAGTACCTGTCTTGTACTCCAAATGTCTGTGGTTGTAATGGCTGCGTGGTTAACATCTTGGTCTGCGAACCATGACGTCTCAGGTTCGAATCCCAGTCCTGGCAAATATTTTTGCTACCGGCTTATCGATTTAAACGATATCTATCATAACATTATGTGTCATTTTAACAGAAATGAAATGAAGTTACGATTTATCTAATTTTAATAACAATAGTTTGCACCAAACAAGAGTTAGGAAATTTGATTGTATTGAACATTATTTCTAGTAGTCTACAGATAGGCTAGTGACTATTGTTTCATTCCTCCTCTTAATTTACAATATAATATGTAATGTTTGTTCAAACAAATGTGACAGTAGCATATCTCCAATTCAATCTATTCATTCATCATAGTACCAGTATGAAAACGAAGCGTAAATTAACATTTTAAGAATGTCCAAGCTGTGTAGTATACGAGTAGGATAACATGTCAGATGACTTCACATACATTTCATCTCAATTTCATAGTAGGATAACATGTCAGATGTTACACATCATATGCGACTACTATAAGGCTTGTATATTTTTTCAGCTGTTAATGTATCAAATTGTATGCAATGTACACCTCCACAATGCAATACTTTATGTGTTGTGTTAACATGAATTTCTTACCGATGTAAACGACCACTTCGTTTACACAATAGGTAGGCTAGATTGTTCACTATGCTACGCACAATAATTCCATTTAGTACGTTAGACGTCCAGTCTTATCTTCACAGAGCTGGTACGTACACCTACACATGTGCAAAATGACCACTGTCATGTGTTAAGCTATTGTCATATGACAATATGATGTCCTGTTTATAAACGCAGATAAACGGCGGGAATTATGGAACTGACGTAACACACAAAGAGACGACCTGAAGTTGATTCGAACTGTAGCTGTAGATGTGGGTTTGATAACGCAGCATTCTACTCAGTGAGCTACGACGGCTGGTACGGTAGTTCGGGGTGATACGCATTCCTCTGTACATTCTGATGCGCTGCAGGATGTGACAGTGTTGCCAGCTTCTCGTTTTCATACGTGTATTTTCAAACTGCACCCGCACCGATTTTGCTGTAGAAACTTTTGTCTTGCATTTGGATGAGGAGTCGCATGCCTACCACCAAGTGCGGCATTTTCTCTTCACCCTGTATATGGAACTAAGATTGATATTGGCACCCCGGAACTCTCCCAGCGTTTCCTTGAGCTAGTGAGAAAACAACTGGTAGAAAGTCATTCGTAAGAAAGCCACAAATATGATGATGATCTGACATCATCTGCCTTGTCTTTCTGATTTTCTCATTGAACGCAATGGCTATAGGCCTTGAAACATGTTCCACCAATGACCACACAGTGATCTTTATTTAATAAAAAATATTGATTATGCGGAACGTTCAACCTATTTATTACTCTAGTTTATCAATACGGAACCAGAATGAACCTTTTAAGTTCTAAAGCCTACAAATGCCGTCAATATTCTCTTGTTCTTTCCGCATTTTACCCTACAAGATCAGCCTAGGACTTAGTACAGCTTCGCTTGTTCCTACGTTTCTCCTGAAACCAAATTGGTCTTCACCCAACTTTTCATGCTTGCAAATTATTCTAGGTAGGATCGTTGAAGCATGAGTAACCAAACTGAGTACACGGTAATCTTCACATCTGTCAGCTCCTGCTTTCTTCATTATAGGGGTGATAACATTCTTCTCAACATCAGTGGGTACCTCACCTACATCATACATACCAAGTGAAATAACAAATTCATCACCTGTGGAACTCTATCGGTGTATCACCTATGCCTGATGTTTTGTTGCTGCTGAAGTCTTCTAGTGCTCTATCATATTCTGATCTCAATATTAAATCTCATCAATTTCCTCTTCCCTTCCCATTACATGATTCTCAATATCCATACCCCTATACAAATGCTCTATGTAAGATTTCCATCTCTCAACTTTTTCTACTCTTTCTGTTATAGATTTTCCATCTGAGTCCTTGATATTACAGCACTTGGTCTCCCTTTCCCCAAACGTACTCTTAATCCTCCTTATCTACTTTTCCTACTTTTCAGACAATTTTCTATATTTGCACATTTCTCTCTCAAACATTCTTCTTTCATTTCCTTGTACATCTTGCTTCACCCTATCACATCTTGCATTCTTGTGATTCTGCTTATCATCCATTAATTGTAGTATCCTGATTGGTCCACGGTTTTCTAACTATTCTTTCCTTTCTACCAATGTTTTATCTGTAGATTTTGTTATTTCAGTCTTCAAAAGTACCCACTTCTCTTCAATTGAAGTTTGTTCAGGATTCTTCATTAACCTTTCCCTTATACTCCTCTTGAATCATTCGTTCACGTCCTTCTCTTTCGGTTTGTCTATTGCCCACCTTTCGGGCGTTTGACTTTTCTTCAGTTATTTCAGGTATAATCTGCATTCCATAACAACCCGATTGTGGTCAGAGTTTATGTCAGCTCAGGGATATGTTTTGAAATAAAATATCTTGTTTCGGAAGAATAATATCATGGCCATGGCCACTGGTGGATCCAACGAGTGGAGAGGGGGTAGGAGCTAGCTCCTACCCCGTAAGAATGCTTTCCTTGGTGCTGCAACGAAAGATATGAAATACTATTATTACAATTATTATTACTATTACTATTAATATTATTATTATTATTATTATTCCCACTTCCACTTCGAAGATGTGCGACACATTTGAGAGTAATCTCAATTCGGAAGGCTCAGGTAGCTTGCTCTATTCACCATCAAGTAAAGGATCGAATTGTCCACAAGCAATCGATTAGACTCGTAATTGACGTCAGGGTCGAGAAAGAGTGGAGATGAAATTTCTTCATCAGTAAGTTAAACTCCTTCATTTCTCTTTTTCTGGTGACACAAAATGAGACGTCCATTACCGCTATTGAGCAATTCAATTAGGCTGCCTGCTGGGCTTCATTAGCGAGAGAGCTCTCTGTCCACAGAAATGATTGGCTCGCGTAAAAATATGAGCAGTCTAATGTTTTCATAGAACCTTAGTTTCGTTCATTGCACTCCCTCATTGCAGTTTCGTTTAATTCCATTATCTCATTTGAGCAGACTTCTTGTTTGTTCCTGATAAGTTATCTTACAACATGCTCTGCTACTCAGATCTTTTCAATTTGAAAGGCTTCTATCTTCTCCCAGTCTATTTTAATAAAAAGTTTGTTCGGAATAGGACCTCCCTGCTCTCTGTAATATGCTTCCTACTCGAGTAAAGCTAACTTTTGATAACAATTTAATTTGATGTGTACTTCACTATTCAGTACCTCTATATTAATTTTATCAGAGTCCCATTCACTAAACTTAAAATAACTTCCATTGTCAACTTAGTGTATTCGTAGTCTATATCGTAGTCGTAAATTCCATATTTACATTTTTATTATGTTCTTTGAAAAGATATCTCTCTTCAATATGCTTACTAATCGAGCAAAGATAACTTTTGAGAACAATTTAATTTGGAGTGTACTTCACTATTCAGTATCTCTTGGTTGATTTAACCAGCGTCTCCATTCAGTGAACTTAAAATATAGTTAAAACCAACTTAAATCAGTTACTAAAAAAAGTAACAGTCAGTCTGAAAAACTAGTAATTGTATCATTTTAAATACTACAAATGCTGAAAAATGCTAGAAAGGTTGGAGGCTTCTCGCTTCGCTCGAAGCCAAAGACTCTTGACATGTTAGAAAAGTATCTGCATAATACGTATCTTGCTTTATAATACTTTACCTTGTTTCAAATTACTCGCGACAGGCAAGTGCCAACCAAGGGCAAAGAAAGCTCAAGCGTGCGGGATGCGAACACGTTCACCAGAGCGCGCGGGGACGTACCCCTTCCATCCAGTCTAAAAACACTTATAGTGGACAATGTATTGAAGATAGAGATATGCTCTCGCGGACTTTTTTGTAGAACTTTTCATGCTGACCAATTTTTACGCTCATAGTATATTGATATTTTTAACGGTTTGCCCAGCGTAAGCTTAAGAAGCGCATGGACGCCAAGTTTGTTTTCGACTTTTTCACTGAAATCGTTTCTGCTTGGCTTCCTTTGATCATATACAAATTATTTTCAACAGAATCTTTCCTCGAGATATCCTTTACACAATGGTGAAAACTGCATCAAAATCCATTCAGTGGTTCTCGAGATTACCCGTGACATCCAAGAATCGGGGATTTTTGTCTTATACTAACGAAGTAGAGATTGTCGGGGAACACATGCACCAAGCGGTACTATGACGTCACACACCTCAGTGCATCTGGGTACATTTCGTTCCGTCACCATAACGTAACGCCAGACCCCAGCGTAACGACGAAGTCGACAAGATCATTTAAAATGGTAATACCAACATGGCCACCACATTCGGTGTTGCCAACCTACATCATTCAACACCAAAACGTTACCACTCACATCCATGTAGCACGTATCGCAAATGATCCAAACTAATTAAAGGCCTTCTTACCAAAATACCTTCAGTAATGATAATTCAATAGATCTCGGGCAACACAACATACTTAAACCACATTATTAAAAACAATAATAACGCAACTACCATACAAGTGAAAAGGAAAGGGGGTCATTCTCTACAAGCAGCTCACGCCACCTAATAAATGGGTGTGGCACCACAAGGGTCTTTCCAGCTCTGAATGGAAGGATGGACTGAAGCTTGTATGTAATGTAGGCGCAGTTAGAGCTGTAGCAGCCAGAAGCCGGGACGATAACTGTTGTCGCCGCTGTGGCAACGAGATTGAAACCCTCTCTCATGCTGTTGGGTTCTGATTATGGTGAGGATCTACGTAACACAAGACATCACTCAGTAAGATCCATCCTTGTGGAGAGTCTTAGAGATGTTGGTTTCGTGGTGCATGAAGAAGTTTCAGGGCTAGCCACGCAAGGCAGTACCAGGCGCATTGACATCATAGCCTACAAGGAAGATTAAAAGAAGGGTTATATATTGGATCCAACCATGCGTTTTGAGACCCATGCCGAGCAGCCAGATGAAGTAAACAAAGAAAAGAAGGGTATTTACGAGCCTACAGTCCTTTTCTACAAGGAAAGATACCACCTTAGAGTAATAGAAGTTATTGGGTTATTAATGGGGGCCCGGGGAACTATACCTCCTCTTTTTGCTGCTACGTGTAGAAAATTTCAGATCTCAAATGCCACCATTAACACCATAGCAATAACAGCTATTAGTATTTTGAGAAACCACTTATATTCCTAAATTATGTCTATTTTAAGGCTGAATAGCTACTTTAATTATTTATTTTTAGATGCGGTTTGCCCACTATTCAGGTCTTTTATTCTAATTTATATGTATATGATACATTTCATAGTTCATTACTCGTTGTTGGTTAATCTTCTCTTATTTCTTTTTTCACCTCATTATGATAGTTAAGCTTTATATATTAGCAGCCTTGTAAGTTGAGGAAGCATAAGAAATTAAAATTAACTAGTTGATACCCGTCAAAACATGACGGTCATTGGGAAATATTTACTGAAGGATTCCCTTATACAGAACGATTACTTTTTGACACTGTTGCAACTTTAAGGGCTTCGAAATATCGACTTCGCAACATATAACTGGCCATGACTGAAACCGTGATGAGGCAAATAGAGACCTACACGTTCCAGAGTTTCCCGTTGAGTTTCGCCAAGCGAATTGGAAATTGGAAAATTCAAGTGTTTTATTGGAAGATGTTAAATCAAGTCGAAGGATTATAGCTCTCTGCCCATTAAGTGATTTGCCTCCACATATACTTACTCTAAAGGTTAGAGCCATAGAGCCACAAGAATATTTCCCCCCTTTCTAATTCTCATAAACAATGATCTCAGTAAGACGCGGCGGGATCCGCCATTTCTCTGGTGGAATAGAGCCATTGTGCGCAAGCGCGGGAGTGACAAATATTACATTTTTCTTTAACAATTTAAAAATATACCCTAACACATATTTTTCTTTTAAAGACACTCTGCAAATCTACATGCCAAGAGCTCTCGTTAGAATGCATTACGAAGTAAAACGGCTAAGACGTTTCCTCAATCTCGCTGTAACAAAAATCACCTTAGCGTTTAAAATATATAGATAATAAGTTTGACGCTTTGCACAAGTTCTTACAAACTTATGTAATCTAAACATTGTATAGGCTATATATATTTGTGATTAAGTGTAATTCATAAGTGAGCAGGATTTGAGGTTGTACGCTTGACGCTCGAAACATGTCATCCAATTAGATACCCCGTTTTGTTCGTAAATGAATGAAAATTTATTGCAGCCAAAGGTTTGCAGTAGCAGGTTGGCATTAGATCTCTTTGCTGTATTCAGTCACTGCTTTAGTTATTTTCTTGCATATCTCTATGTAATAACCAGGGCCCGGATTTTGATGAACTAAAAATATTTTAAAATGACCTATAAAATATCTGTAAAAAATCCCATGAAATGACCCGAAAACTTTAAAAAATGACCTTAAAATTTGAATGAAACACATAATTTCATCACACAAAAAATGCGAACCGACTATGTTATTGTATATTGAAATGTTTTTAATAGGTATGCTACCAAATATAATTTAATTTATTTGACAAACACAAATTATTTGCACACAAATACTGGTTATTATCTCAGTATAGTGTGTCTCCTTGAATGTGGATATTCCACGAAATAAGGGCTGAACAAAGCTGTGAAAGCTGTGAAAGTTCTCATGTCTTTATATTCATCTATACTTTCAGTTCCGTTAATATCCAGCACCCTACGCAAAAAAAAAAAATGCATCATAAACCATTAACAGTGTGAGAAAATGACTAAAAACGTATAAAATATTCTAATCAATTCCATAAAATGACATAACAATGACAATAATAATGACGCGAAAAGCGAGAAAATGAGCTAAAAAGAAAATACTTAGAAAAATGACGAAAATGACTTAATAAATATGCATTTCTGTAATGTGGGACCATGAGAAGTATTTGTATATAAGGTAGGAATGTCTGTCGTGAACTATTCAAAAGATGATATGTCATCAGAATCCGGGGCCTGGTAATAACGCTCACATCTTTTACCACTGCGTGCACTCGCAGTCTTCTGTTGCTTCTTGGTAACGCGCCGTCTCACCGAGTTTGTGGTGGAACCATGTACTGCTCGGGTCAAAGCTCTATGAACTAGCGGGGTGAGGGGAAAGAGCAGGGAAGGGTCATGCGAGAAGAGAAGGATCTGTCTACAGCCCACCGTGATATATGGTATTCCTTTCCATTCCAATACTGCTAACATTGGGCCGTTGCTCAAACCACTGTGGTGTTAGGAATGAGTGAGTGAGTCACCGACCAATGTATTTGGTTCTGTACTATGCACGAACCGAGAAACCTCATCACTCGTCAACACCACTACTCATAGTCCACGATGCGCATTCCTCTCAGGTTCACGCAGCTTAGACCCGAGCAGTATAGCCATTCTAGTCCATTTCCCCTCCAACATGGCGTCAGTTGTGTAGAATTCTGGCCATATTTCATCACATTTCATTTTTCTTTCTTTCAGAATCTGTATGTAACGACGTGTGGTTGGTAATGAGTGCTTATATCTCAGGTTCTCGATGTAATATGTTTCCTTTGCTAGGACGTACTGTATACCAATCGTGTTTGTGTGTTCATTGTGAGACATAGAGCTCTCTTCAGGTATCTTGCTTTGACTTTCTCAATGGTGCTTAGATCTCCTAGTGCCAGCTTTTCCCAGATTATTTCCATCCCATATGTTACGATCGGGCTTATGGATGAGTGGAATATTTTCATTGCTGCTTCAAATGAGAGTTTGTGAAGTTCATTTATTCTGTAGGTGGCTCTAAAAGCTGCTGTCGCCTTTTCTTTGATCATCATCATCATCATCTTGCACAGTTTCCAGCCACTGGCCGGGTCTGTTTGGAACACAAGCCTCTCCATCGTCTTCTATCTTCCCACCATCTCTCAGCCTCCACCCTTGTCCAGTCTTCTCCTCTCTTCTTCACGCTTTCTTCCACCCCTTTCAGCCACCTGTCCCTAGGTCTTCCTCTCGGTCTCTTTCCTTCCCACTTCGTCTCGTGTATCTTCCTGGTATACTCCTCTCATCCATTCGTTTTACATGTCCATACCATCTAAGTCTAGATTTCTCTATACCATCCTGTAATGGTTCCTCCTTCATTAATTCTCTGGTCCTCTCATTTCTTATTCTGTCCATCTTTGTAGCTCCAATACTGCTTCTCAAGAACCTCATCTCACTGGCCTGTATTTTTCTCTTCTCCCTTCCTTTCATAACCCAGGTCTCCGAGGCATACGTCAGGATAGGGACATAGTACGTCCGATATATGATCTTTTTGCTGTTCTGAGGGACATCCTTGCTCCATAACATGCTTCTCACACTCCTCCGAAATGCTTCTGCCTGCCTCCCCCGCTCATTTATTTCTCTATCGTTTATTTCATTATCTTGTATCACGTTTCCCAGATACTTGAAACTTTCCACTTTCTTCAGCTGTTCCCCACCAATTGTTATTCCCGTTGTGGTTCTTTCCTTCTTCCTTTTCTTTGATACCGATTCTAAATGTCGTCTGAAGTGTCATTCCTAGATACTTGTATGTTTGTACATAAATGCGTGATAGTTTGTAACATTATCTCGCTTCTTTCAGGTTAGGGTATGTCAATACTTGTTTCCCGCCGAATGTAGTTGGCCACAATTTGTGTTTACCGACTGAAAATATTCCTTGAATACAGGGGTTCCCAACCTGGGGGGCGCACCCCCCTAGGGGGGCGTGGGGCTTTATCAAGGGGGGCGAGAAGTGATTTCCGAATTAAGTTTTTTTTAAACTCGAATATTACAAATGTGTAAAATAACATTTTTTCGAATCTCTCCAAGGGATTGTCGCACCAACTCAATCGTTCCAAACCACTGGTAATGCCAACTGTCGGCACAAATCTCTGCGGAGCCGCAAGGTTGGAGGTGAAATAAGGAATTTGCTGTGTTGTAAGGAGCAAAATCATGCCTATTTTATCGTCTCGTTGGCATATCTTTGTGATTTCTTTGAAGCTTTGAACAGTTTGAACTTAAAGCTCCTAGGCAAAAACTCCAATATTATGCATTCCTGGAATAAATACAATTATGGAAACTCCGGCTTCAGTTGAACAACTTCTCATCCTTTCACCACCTTAATTAAATTTTTCCGGAAAATTAACGTGATCGTAATAAACTTGGGTGCAAATTTAGTCACATTTGGATTCCATGGCACAAGAATTCAACTTCTACTTTCCCGATATCTCGTCGGAAGAATGGTCCTGGATGTTAACAAGAAATTTGTTTGCCATTGACATTGAAGCACTGCCAGCACAGCTTCGAGAGGAAGCCATAGATTTGAAGTGTGAATCAAAGCTAAAAGATGATTCTAAAATATTAGGACTGGGTGACTTTTGGGTAAACTGTCTTGCAGTGTATCCTGTAATAGCCAAATTTGCATTGCGTATCATTGTCCCATTTTCAAAGACATATTTATGCGAGTCAGGATTTTCATCGCTGAGTATCATAGAAACAAAACCGGGTGAGTTAGCCGTGGTGGTTACGGCATGACTGATGGCAGTCACTCACATCCGGGAGGCGAGGAGGTTCGAATCCCCCCGCCGGCAACCTTGAAGATGGTCTTCTGTGGTTTCCCATCTTCCTTCCAGGCAAATGCCGGGGTTGGTCCCTAACTATAGGCCACAGCCGCTACCTTCCAACTCCTCGTCCTTACATTCCAACTTCCCTCCTTCCCTCCCCAACGGTACTTGTAGCTCACCCATTGGGTGTCCGTCTCGAAGCAGCTACAAAACTGGCGAGCCGAACATGTCTTCGGACACTCCCGGCATAAAAGCCATACGCTAAAAAAAAAAAAAAAAAAAAAAAAAAAAAAAAAAAAAAAAAAAAAAGCAGCGCTGTCGGCTTGATGTTGCAATTGTTGCTCTGTCAAATATCAAACCAAACATACCGAATCTTACCAAGAAGAAACAGCGTCAACCGTCTCACTGACATTTGTTGACTAATTTGTTAGCCTTCAGCGGAGACGGACGTGTAGACCTGCGCTCTCCCGTTTAAATTAGCCAAGACCGAGTTAACAATGACGCGGAAGGGAAATAACGGCAGGAAACAAAATGAAAATGAAAATCCACAGCCTGCTTCCAGTCTCCGACCGGGTCAGGAATGGAATGAATGAAGCCCCCATCTAGCGGCGAGGATATGAAATGTGCCGGCTGCCGAAGCCTGTCGCACTCCCCTGGGGCAATGATTAAATGAATGTCAGATGAAATGAAATGATAGTGGAGAGTGTTGCTGGAATGAAATTGTGACAGGGAAAACCGGAGTACCCGGAGAAAAACCTGTCTGCCTCCGCTTTGTCCAGCACAGATCTCACATGGAGTGACCGGGATTTGAACCACGGACCCAGCGGTGAGAGGCCGGCGCGCTGCCGCCTAAGCCACGGAGGCTAGGAAACAAAATGTTAAGTGTAAAGTGTGTGCCAGAAATCTAATAAACGGAATTGGGTGTATTACATGTGAAAAATGGTTCCATTTTAAGTGTGTAGGTATGAACGATGAAGTAAATGTAACAGATGTCTGGAAGTGTAATGACAGTGACGTTGTTGTCGTTTCAAGCGAGGAAATGAAACGCAAGGAAGATATGATTGTGCAGTTACAGAAAGAGCTCGAACAGGCGAAAAAAAATCATAAAGAAAGTTGAAGATGAAAACAAAGTCCTAAAAGACATTCTTAGAGAAGAAGAAAATCCGAAAGGCAGCTGCGCCACAGTGACGAAGGGGGATATTAGGGGACTCAATGATCCGATTCAGTGCAGAAGAGTGCAGGAAGCAAGGAGCAGCCGTTGAATGCTACCCGGGAATAAGGATAGAACAAATGGCTCGCCAGATAGAAGACAGGGATGAAGAAAGGGAAGAAAAAGTGGTAGTGCTAAATGTAGGAACAAACAATTTAAGGAGCTCAAGATCCGCGGATCACATAATGGGGGAAATATGGGACTTAGGTATTGGCTGCAAGAAAAGTGTTTAAAAAAGCAAACGTTGTGATAGCTGGAATTGTAAGGAGAAAGGACACGCAAATCGAGTACACGGACTCGGTAAATGAAAACATTGACTGGGTCTGCAATCGGTTGGGTCTCGGATATTTCGATCCAAACTGATGGATAGATTGGAATGATTTGGGACGTGATGGTGTCCATTTGGATAGACGTGGTTCACGGAAGATGGGAACTCTCCTGTGTAATGTGGTGCGCCATTTCGGGCAACAGGAAAACTAACGGGGCAGATTAGAGGTGAACAAACTCAACAGCACGCCACGGGGGTTACAGCAGCTCTCGTAGGGTGTACGGGGAGAGGTCATCTACCCCAACTAACGGGACGGGCGAGTGGTGAAGCTCCCCAATACCGCAGCCTGGAGGCGGCAGCAGATCTCCAAGAACATTCTCAGACAGGTAAGGTTCTAAGATTTCTTCAGGTCAATTGTCAAATTATTGTGAACAAAAATATAAAATTTTCGACTTTGATTGAATTACACAAGCCCGATGTAGTCATCGGAACGGAATCTTGGCTATCAGATGAACTAGGAAATAATGAATTCTTCCCGGCTGGCTTCACTGTGTACAGGAGAAATAGATTAAGGAGAGGGGGAGGTATTTTTATTTGCGTTAAAAATGACTTGACATCACAATTAGATTGGATAGATGAGGAATACGAAGTGCTCGGCATAAAACTTCTTAGAACCACTGACGGTAAGATACTAAGAATAATTGGTGTCTACAGAGCTCCAAACGAAAACACCGACATCCTTTGCAAGCTAATTAGCATTTGTTCAGAGCTTGGGCCAGACAAAGATCTTATCCTAGCAGGGGATTTAAATCTCCCAAGTATCGATTGGTCAGGTGATAAAATGCTAGGGGGAGGGAACAACAAATAGCGAACTCATTCATACGGGAGTGCGGATTTCACAAGTAGTGGAAAGATCCACCAGGGGTAGAAATATACTAGATGTTTTCCTCATTAAGCCTGTGGACAATCTGATCAGTGTTGAAAATATTCCGGGAATTAGTGACACCAGGCTGTCGAAATGTTATTCCATTGCGAACTGGAACGCAGCCAAGATATTAAAGAAATGTTTGTTTGGAAATACAAGAAGGCGGACACTTTAGGTTTTCAAAATTACTTAAAAGTAAAAAATTTTCCTCGATGGGCATCGACTGGCGCTAGCGTTGAAGATGTGTGTTTAATTTCAAAAATATTATTCATACGGGCCAATCGCTATACGTTCCAAAATATAGAGTGAAGGGAAACCAGGATCCAGAATACTACAATTCACGTGTTAGAATTCTTAAGAGAAAAGCTAGAAAAATACACAACAGAATGAAATCAAATAGGAACTATTACAGACAATACCAACTAAGTATCAAGGAATTGAACACAGAAAAACGTAAAGCACACGATTCTTATATGAAGACTATACTAAAACCGGGAAATACAAATACTTTTTATAATTATCTTAGGAGACGGAAAAAGAACAGAGATGACATTAAGTCTCTGAGGGACTCAGAAGGAAATCTTGTCACAGGAAACCCACAAAAAGCTCAAGTGCTTAATGAGTGGTATTGTAGCATTTTTACTGCGAAAGCTAGCATGTCCCTTCCTTCAAAATTAAAGGAAAATACATTTAAACCATTCACTATTCATAACAGGGAGGTTAGAAAAAACCTGAAGAAAATCAAAAAAATTCAAGTCAGTAGGACTCGATGAGGTGTCTGGCGACATTGTCAAGATAGGCGGAGAACAAATAATTCCCTTCCTTGGGGTATTGTTCACAGTCTCTCTGAACAATAGGTCTGTCCCGTCCGACTGGAAGAAAGTTATTGTAGTTCCAATTTATAAAGGAGGGGACAGAACCATGCCGGGTAACTATAGACCAGTGAGTCTGACAGCAGTTGTTTGTAAACAAATGGAACAAAAAATTGCAGATTATATAAGGGAATTTTGGGAGAAAAATAACTGGTTGTATGATACACAACACGGATTCAGGAAAGGATATTCATGTGAATCACAGGTGGTGGGTTTTTGTCAAGATATAGCAGAAGTCATGGACACAGGAGGCCAGGTGGACAGTGTAATCATTGACTTAGCTAAGGCTTTGACACGGTTCCACATGACCTCCTGTTACATAAGCTTGCAAATTTGGGTCTTGATGATAGAGTGGTATTCTGGATCCGGGACTTTCTCCAAAACAGAACCCAAACAGTCAAAGTTGGGGGAGTATTTTCGAAAGAGACAAAAGTCACCTCTGGAATTCCACAAGGAAGTGTAGTTGGGCCATTGTTGTTTCTTCTATATACACACATCAAAAAAAGTTTTGCATCACCTCGGTTCCAAGAGTTCCGGAACCTTTAAATACAAAGGGAATAGAGATCAACACAAACAACATTTCAGCTCGTTTTATTGCTCATGAGACCCACACATTGCATGTTGTACCATCATACAGCTAGACTTTCAGCATTTGTGGTCCAGATTGCAGTACACACCACTACCTCTAATACCCAGTAGCACGTCCTCTTGCATTGATGCATGCCTGTATTCGTCGTGGCATACTATCCACAAGTTCATCAAGACACTGTTGGTCCAAATTGTCCCACTCCTCAACGACAATTCGGCGTAAATCTCTCAGAGTGGTTGGTGGGTCAAGACGTCCATAAACAGCCCTTTTCAACATATCCCAGGCATGTTCGATAGGGTTCATGTCTGGCGAACATGCTGGCCACTGTAGTCGAGCGATGTCGTTATCTTGAAGGAACGCATTCACAAGATGTGCACGATGAGGTCGAGAATTGTCGTCCATGAAGACAAATGCCTCTCCAATATTCTGCCGATATGGTTGCACTATGGGTCGGAGGATGTCATTCAGGTATCGTAAAGCCGTTTCGGAGCCTTCCATGACCACCAGTGGCGTACGTCGGCCCCACATAAT
The DNA here is from genome assembly GCA_946902985.2 of Meconema thalassinum. Classification (NCBI taxonomy): domain Eukaryota; kingdom Metazoa; phylum Arthropoda; class Insecta; order Orthoptera; family Tettigoniidae; genus Meconema; species Meconema thalassinum. Next base: position 754,082,178 of record OX336390.1, on the reverse strand, counting down.
GCCACCCCAAAACATCAGGGAACCACCACCTTGCTGCACTCGCTGGACAGTGTGTCTAAGACGTTCAGCCTGACCAGGGTGCCTCCAAACACGTCTCCGACGATTGTCTGGTTGAAGGCATATGCGACACTCATCGGTGAAGAGAACGTGATGCCAATTCCGTGGGGTCCATTCAGCATGTTGTTGGGCCCATCTGTACCGCGCTGCATGGTGTCGGGGTTGCAAAGCTGGACCTCGCCATGGACGTCGGGAGTGAAGTTGCGCATCATGCGGCCTATTGCGCACAGTTTGAGTTGAAACACGACGTCCTGTGGCTGAACGAAACGCATTATTCAACATGGTGGCATTGCTGTCAGGGTTCCTCCGAGCGGCAATCCGTAAGTAGCGGTCATCCACTACAGTAGTAGCCCTTGGGCGGCCTGAGCGAGGCCTGTCATCGACAGTTCCTGTATCTCTGTACCTCCTCCATGTCCGAACAACATCGCTTTGGTTCACTCTGAGACGCCTGAAAACTTCCCTTGTTGAGAGCCCTTCTTGACACAAAGTAACAATGCGGACGCGATCGAACTGCGGTATTGACCTTCTAGGCATGGTAGAACTACAGACAACATGAGCAGCGTACCTTCGTCCTGGTGGAATGACTGGAACTGATCGGCTGTCGTACCCCCTCCGTCTAATAGGCCCTGCTCATGCATGGTTGTTTACATCTTTGAGCAGTTTTAGTGACATCTATGAACAGTCAAAGGGACTGTATCTTGGATACAATATACACAGTCAACGTCTATATGCCGGAGATCTGGGAACCGAGGTGATGCAAAACTTTTTTTGATGTGTGTATAAACGACCTGGGAGAATATGTTAAATCGGACGTCAGACTATTCGCTGACGACTGTGTAATATATAGAAAAATCGAAAATCAAGTTGACACTGAGCTCCTCCAACAAGACTTGGAACGTATAGAATGCTGGGTTGTCCGAAATAACATGAGATTAAGTGCAGAAAAAAGTAAATGCCTGTCTTTTGCTAACAGCAGAAAAGGGACAATAGCTGATTATAAATTAGGAAACAAACTTATTCCACGAATGGAGTCATGCAGCTATCTCGGGATTGCCATAAATAAAAGGTTACACTGGGGTGAGCACGTTGAGAGCGTTGCTAATAAGGCACAAAAGTCGTTATACTTTGTTATGAGAAACATGAAGGGTAGCAGTATTCAGGCCAAAGAATTGGCTTGCAAATGTCTAGTGAGACCAATTTTGGAATACGCCACGAGTGTGTGGGAGCCCTACCAATTAACTCTGACGAACAAATTGGAGATGGTGCAAAGGGAAGCTGCAAGATTCGTACTTGACAAATTCTCCCAAACTGATAGTGTCTCTGACATGTTAAAGTCATTGGGTTGGGAATCCCTACACACCAGAAGACATAAAAGAAGACTCCAGGAGATGTACAAAGCATACACAGGGGAGCCGGCCTGGAATGAGTTGCGAAACAGAATGCATGATCCAGATTATATGGGTAGGAGAGATCACGAATACAAAATTAGGCCCATCATTCAAAAAACAAACTTAGCTAAGTATTGTTTTAGATCCCTTGGTTGGGGGGTGGTTTGGGATAAAACACTTGTGTCACTGTGATAATTTGGAAGGTAGTTCCTAGGAGAGAGTAGCTTCCCGTAGCTGGGAGAGCTTACTAGTGTAGTGTGTTGTTTAGTGTTTAAACGCTAGGGGGTGTTCCTGCAAAGATGCAAGTGTTGATTAGGGGATGGACCTCTAAATGCAGGCTACTATACCGGCCTGCCAGCTGGAAGGGATGGGTAATACAATTGGCGTGCTTACGTCAGCGGCTCGACGTTATGTAGTCGAGTCGCGTGCGGGAAGCACAATGGAGTCTGACCAAGCAATTACTGGCTACTATGGTCACGGTCAATCGTGACGAGAGTCAGGAAGGGTATGAGGATGTAAAGAGGAGTGTAATTAACAATACAAGTGTAATTTACTGACCATGTGTTTATTGGTCAGTGAGTGTGAATTTGTAAGTCCCTCTTGGGGGAATGTAGGCAATTATACAAGTAGAGTGTACAAGATTATGAGTGGGTGTTCACAAAGTAAAGGATTCTGAGCACTTTGCTGAGGCTCACCTGATGATGCAGCTGGAGCAGACGTCGGCTAGGGCCTTCGGCGACGCACACTGTATAACAGATAATGGCTCCAAAAAGGACTCCGTTCTTATAGTTCTCGGCGTTGCGTGGTCAGCATTCCGTCGACGTAGCTGCCCCAGTTAGTTGTTGTGTAGATGTTTATGTATGTGTTGCAAGTAGTTGGCTAACCTCCCAAGCTGGGTGGCCGCCTCTTGCTGTGTAAAGGTAATGTTCTGGTCTTATGATGTTGCCAGTTGGGGTGGTTTTAGTAAAAGATGGGGGGTGGCTTTCAGGGGGTACAGCCCACCGGGCCTGTACAAGTCCTCTTCTTCGATTAGTTCGCGTCCCCGCGAACGGGAACGGGACGTAGAGTGGGGGTGTCGATGTGATGGGTCGTTTTTGATTTCTTCTTGTACCTCTTCTTCTTTTCTTCAGTGTTGATGTAGGTGTGTCGATGTCGTGGTGATGTGAGTCCAGCTTGTGCTCAGAGGGGTAGGTTTTGGGATATACATGTTATACATAGTTAATTTTTAGAATGGCTTATTTTTGCAAGTTGACATGGTAATAATAAAGATAGAAACACAAAACAAAAAACATGGTCTCGCCGTTGTATATATATATGTTGTTATTTTTCAGGGAGGAAAAAAAACCATGTCCGGACGGATGGTTGTTCCGTCCGGCGTTGTATGGAGAAAAAAAATTGCTCCCTTCAGTGTATTGTTTAAAAGATGGAAGAGAATAGCAAAAGTAGGTGCCCCAGGGTATAAGTTAAAGGAAATATCATAATGGTTTATTGTTCTTGGGATAAAACGGGACACCTTCACAAATTTTGGCGTTAGTAGAGTAGAAAGGAAAGAAAAAAAACAGTGTATTCAGTGTGGACATTATGGCGTGTAAAATGGCGTGACAATTTGTGAGTTTATGTGTGTAGGTGTACAGTTGAGCACCACTATGTTTGTGTATGCTTTGGATTTACAGTTTTTGCTTTTACAATGATGATATAACATAACATAACATAATATAACATGAAATGACATAAAATAATAACCTTATTGCTAGACCGTTTTTGCTCATGAGCCTGGTACCTCGTTTCATGCTCTAGGCCTTCTGTAGCTCTCGTCTGTCGACTCATTCTCCCTTCATTTATTACCCGCTGAGCTGTAGGTGCCTCTCACCTATGGCTGTGGGTTAGTGGTCATGCCGTTACTTTTCCTTTCGCAAATTTTCCCCGTGGGTGGAAAAATTTACCTTGGCGGCGAGGGTAGGTGCTCACAACCTCTGCACCTCCCCTGGCTGCCGAATATTGCTTTTTATTGAAGCATATCGAACGTGTGTTTGCGTCAGCGTCGCTCGGTGCCCCACGTCACCTTACGTCGCTGATCGCGGCGCCGTCACCTTATTGGCGCGACTGAAGAACGATGAGGAACAGTGTGTTTGTGTGACAGAGATAAGGGTATGTGCAATTTGGTGTGGAAAACATATTTACAATAGACATGCTCGTGCTCCTTGTCATCTGTGAAACAAAAATGGATTATTGGCCATCTATTTGGAAAACATGTACGAGTATATTCGTTTGCTTCCTCGCTTTCCTGTGTGGGTGAAAGTGGATTAGTGATTAATAAGACATTACCATACATTGTAATACATTACATGTATATATATAACACTTCGTTGGTAGCGCTTAATTTGTAAAACTAAGTGTGGCGCCACTGAGGTGTAACTTACTTCTAGGTTAGCCTAGGTATTATCTAGCTTAGTCTATGCGTTGTCGGGCTTACCCTGGTAACGGTTTTTGGTAACCAGGTGCCGAACGTGCCATCTTAATCTTACCTATCTTAATGTATTTTCGGGCTTACCCTGGTGACGGTTTTTTGGTCACCAGGCGCCGAAATGTGTTGCCTTAATCTTACGGTGCTTAGTCTAAATTATGATATATAAAAAAATATTTTGTATTTACAAGTCGAATGGTTTTACCTTAATCTAGTGCCGAAATGTGCTGTGCTATTATTTAGCAACAGCGCTTATTAAATTTGCTTAATCCTAAGTTGCGTTCCAAATGCAACTGCCTTACATGCTAAAATTTCGACCGGAGCGATCGCCCGGGGCAGTTTTACCTCCCCAGATCACCACCCGCGTGTATTCTAGAAACACCGGTTGTCTCTAAAACCACCGGATAGCGCTCCCTTAAGGCTAGTTGTCGACATTTATATTAGTGATTAATAACTAATAATTACTAAATTTCCGGACGCCTGCGCTGCTGGATAGCAAGCGCATCGCCGTTGTACTTGCCTGTGTTGTCATCATTCGTCCTGTGTCATTCATTGATGTATTCATCATTGCTGGGTTTGCCCACGGAACCCCTTTTGGTAGCTCGTTGCATACCTATTTAATATCTCTGGCCGCCCGCTGCGTTACCATTTAAGCTCTGGAGACTCGCTGTCAGCCATTTATGTGGGTACGGGACATCGTTCGGGAAAAATCGTCCGATAAAATACTATCATCCGGGAATTTAGCGTCCGGGAATCCTCTTCGCCTGTATTGGCATTTATAATAACATCCGGGAATTTAGCGTCCGGGAATCCTCTTCGCCTGTATTGGCATTTATAATAACATCCGGGAATTTAGCGTCCGGGAATCCTCTTCGCCTATATGGGCATTGCTGGGTTTGCCCACTCGAACCCCTCTTGGCAGCTCGCTGCATGCCTATTTAATATCTCTGGCCGCTCGCTGCGTTACCATTTAAGCTCTGGTGACTCACTGTCAGCCATTTATGCCGGCACGGGCTCGAATGATCGCATTCATTCCATATCTATTAGTCATTATTTGTTTATTCATTATTCATTTGTTGGGTTGTCTTCACCTCGTCACGCGGGGCAAGGACTTGTCGGATCTAGGATTGATCCCGCTGAATCCTGAGATCCTGCTTCACTTCTGCGATTAGAAGACTAACTTCCCGCCATAGAAGCTCTACTTACTTACATACTAAACTAGGAGTCTAGTCCTAATTTGGTCGTCCCTAGGGTCATCTCCTGAGTCCGGTGTGGAGCTGGCTAATTCTCCCACCAACCGTAGAAAGTCTCCCCTGCAGGTCTGGCTTCGATGCCCGTAGCACATAGTGGGTGTAACGTTTCTTTGTCCCGGGGACAGGCTAGGTACTCCCGGGATTCCGAAGTTTGCCCGTGCTAGGTCATCGGCGCTTCGACCTTACGTAATTCCGTCTGTTATTTAGTCTGGGTCATTGAGTTAACTGGGGTAGGGCTCATCATCGCCTTCCCCAGCTCTGTTCCTGTGTGGCGCCTCTGCCCTTCTGTTCACGCTGTCATCACCATTCAGCGTGACATCAGATTCCTTTTGTATTAAAAAAATGAGTGTGCTATGTAAATAATTTACTGTGTGATGATGTAAATTTTTAAGTGTTCTGGGGTTGTAGAATCTTCTAAATGCATGGACTACTTTAGGCCTTCTGTCGCCACGTCGGACTTCCAGCGGTAATGCCTAGGTAATTTTCTTGGAGGCGTTAATAGGTTTTTATGGCGTTGGGTCCCTTGTTATTAGGATCCGGGGGTGTTATCTGTTGGATGGGCTTAAAGCGTGGTAGGAGAGGGTTGCGCATCGTTGGACTCCATGTTAATGGTGGCCAGGAGCCGGTGATGCTGCTAGCATGTTTTATAGTGAGTGGACGGGGTAGGTACTTCCCGGGTTTGCAAAAATTTTTTTAAAATTCCATGCAGGTGTAATAATAATAATAACCCTGGTGTGTGGGTAGGATATTCCATGCATGTGGCTGGATATGAGGCGTATCCGCTCTCATTTGTGGATAGGTGTGGGCTGAGGTGTAATAATCCTATGTTCCTTGCATGCGGGATTATTTAGTAAAAAAGACTTGTTAGTTTAAATGCGGCCTCATCTCTTTACATAGAGATGTGCATTACGCTTAATGTCGTTTTCCGACTCACCCCTAATACTCGGGTGTACGCATTGAGAACCAGGGCGTAGTGGACCCTCTCTTTAGACGCATGAAGTCTATCAACCCCGATGTATATTTTGGCATGTAGTTTAGCTGGTTTTATGTGTTTATGTGTTTGTGTTGGATAGTGTTGTGAGTGACAAGGTTATGGAAGGAAAAGGGTGGTATAATGGTAGCCCGTAGGTGGTGTCCTGGCCATCCTGCTGGCACTATCCATCTCTGCTCCTGTCATCCTCACTTGGTCACTATCTGCTTTCTATCCGCTCCATGTGATGGTGAAGTGCGTTGACGCTGTGACGTCATGGCCTAATCTGGTTTCTCATTTATAATGTTGAGGTGGCAAGTGATCGTGAGTGTAACTGGTCACGTCCCGATCGCCTATGATGGTTTTTTTAGATTAAAAAAAACAAGGAGAGAAGTAGTTATTGGGGGGGTTGTTCCTTCAGGGAATCTGTCTGTATTCGCCCCTGATTAGTGGTCGCGTGTGGGCAGGAGGTGCCCGTGGCTGTGGTTACTGAGGCTTGCGTGACTGTGGTTGCGTTCCGCTGCGCATACTGGCGCGCGTGCCGTTATCGGATACGTCTTATCGTGTGTCGTGATGCTAATTGTCAGGCGGCGAGTGTAACTTGTTATCGCCCTAGTAAACATGCTCTTGTGTTCCTTATGTTAATATGGCCTACAGTATCTGTGCATTACTAAGTGCCAAGCCTGTCGTAATAACGCGAAATCCTGTCAATATCCGTGTGTCTGTATGTTGTTACTGTTGGTTTATGCCAGTGTTATCATATTGGCGTGTCACCGGCACGTCTGGGTGCTTTAGGAATGTCTACCGGCAACAATGTTGAAATGTGCTGAGTCCGCAACTCAATGTTTTGTTGTTGTTTTGTTTTCATGTTCTTGTGTACGGGAAGTCTCTGATGTGACGTATGGCGGCTGCCGGAACGTGACATTTGCCAATGTTCGTGTGTTGACATTGTTGTGCATTCTGGGAGGGTCAGTGTGCTAATCTGTCCCGTTTTTGCTTACCGATGTTGTGTAGACATTTATTCCGCAAGACCTTTGCCTTGTGTACGGTACGGCCCCTATTGGTAGTCCCGGGGTCGCTAATGCCTTGGGTAGGCTGTTGTAGCGAGTACCTTGGAACGAATCTATGCTCCTGTATGTATGGTAAAGAACCTCCCTGTTATTATAATTGTGTGGCTGACCCGCTTATGTACTTGTATGGGGCCAACTTCCGTCTAAGTGGGAGTGAATTTTCCCCTGTAAATGGGTCTATTCGGCGTCTAGTTGTGCTGGCTGAATTTTCTGACCTGTCATGATGAAAAAATACCCGTGTTTTGTATGTAAGTGATCTTTCGTTGGTCGACACTTCTTGTTTTCCACGGTGTCCGCCATTATTGGACATTCGGACCCGGGATCTCGTGTAATACTCCGTGTTTCATGTCTGCGTTGTCTGTTGGGATTTGAGTGTCCCTAGTGTGGCCCCTGATTGTGTTTTCGCGCCAAAAATACCTTTGGGTAGCTTGTTTTTGGCACGACTGCATCGTGTTATCGTGCGCTCGCACCCGCCTTGGTTTAAGGTCCCGGTGTTACGATTTTTGTACTGTATGTACCATGGCACGTGTATTGTATTTTTGCAACACGCGTATGAAAATATGCGTTAGTGTGAGTGTTTGCTGCTATTCTGGATGACCCTCGTACCCTAACTTCGGGAGTTATTTGGTTTTGAAAGTGGCATGAATGATTATATGTGTAGCCTCCAAAGCGGAAGCGCTTCTAAGCTGTGTGCCGTTTGCAACTGTTGGCTGTCCCATTACGTCTTATCGCTGACGCGCTAGTATCAAGTTACACTGACGTGGGCATTATCTGTTACTTGTCTGGCGATGTGCATATGTCCAGCACGTGTGTGTGTGAGCTTGGTTGCTCGCTCTCTTGTTGTGAGCATGGCTTTCCGTCATGGAAAAGAACCTTCTGCTATTTATATATATTGTGTCCCCCAAATTTGTTGTATGCGTGGGGGGAATATATTCCTGTTAGAGGCAACTAGATGTCGTTATGTATGTGTGTCACCGGGCCGCTAGTTGCGTGTTTGGTGACTAGGTGTCGGAGGTGATTTTATTATTTTGTGCATATGATTGTCAGTGTGACTGTCCTTATTGCCCTATGCTTCAACTGGATAGTTACCCGACCATGCGTTCCTGGTATTCAGAAGGTTGCGGGTTCGAGACCGTCTTTGTCCAGGGTGATTATTCCTGGTGCTTTTTAGGCCTGTGTCTCCGGGACAGTTCTGCCAAGTGTTAGGTTCGTATCCTGGTGAGGTCATCGGGGTCTGAAGGCTATTTCTTGGCCTTCTTTCCACGTCTGCCAGTGGAATCATTTCCCTTCCTTTTGACAGTGTTCCCGCCTTTACGTGTAGGTGTCGTTTTGCGGGTGTGATATGCCTTCATACGGCGGGCGTGTATAGTGTCCTTAATGAGTTTTCGTCCATGGCGCACGCTGACTATGTAATTTAGGTCAGATACCTTCCTGCAAACTTTGAAGGGACCTGAACAACGTGGCAGGAGGAACTCGGACACATTTTTCTTACGGACGGAATTTGAAACCATAACCAATTGCCCGGGTGTGTATTCCACGGTCTTTCTTTGCCGATCGTACCGTTCTTTTTGTTTTCTCTGTGCCGCGGCTATGTTCTTTCTGGCGTCCATGCGAGCTATCTGCAAGTGCTCTAGACGGGCGGCATTGTCCGGGAGAGTGTCCTGTGGGATGCATATGTTGCCTGTGGGACTTCTGGGTGTATATCCGTGCAACAGGAAGTGTGGAGAGTGTTTTGTGGCCGTGGATATTGAAGTGTTGTAGCTAAATGTAATGGGCTGCAGGTAATCATCCCAGCCTGTCCCTGTATCCCCCGTGAATTTAGCTAGCGCTATTCCAATTATTTTGTTCATACTCTCCGTGAGTCCGTTGGTTTGTGGGGAAAAACTCGTGGTCGTGTATGCCCTTATCCTGAGTACCTCCAAGAACTGTTGGAGCACTCTCGAGGTGAAAATGGTACCTCTATCGGACAGTAGGGTTTGGAATAGGCCATATCGTGTGACTATGTTGAATAGGAATTCGACTATGCTGTTCGTGTCTGCTTTGGGGACAGCCTTTGTGATCATATACCGGGTGAGATACTCTGTGGCTACCAGTATGTATTTATTGCCTTTTTCAGATGTCGTAATGGGACCTTTAACATCTATCCCGACTCTATGAAATAGCTCTCCTACGGGAATAGGGTTGAGTAATCCATGAGGCTTGCCAGGCCTTGTTTTAAATCGCTGGCAAGTGTGACATGTCTTTACGAAGGTGTCTATGTCGGCCTTCATGTTTACCCAGTAATACTTGTCCCGGATTCTATGGTATGTTTTATGCGTACCCAAATGTGCCCCTGCCATTGGGCTATTGTGGTGTCCGATCATGATATTCTCTTTCAATGACTCCGGAACCGCTATAGGTGCATTATCGTGCATGGCTGTGGGTTTAAATTTCAGTACCCCGTCTTTGTCTAGGAAAAATCGCCTAGACAGCCGTGCCGTCTTGGAATCCACCTTATCCAAGTTTTTTAGTGCCATTAGAATCTGTTTCAAGTATGAATCACGTTCTTGCTCCTGTTTGATGTTAACCACCGTCAGGGCAAAAGTGGGCATGTCGTCCCATTCGTGGTCCTTACTGTCATCTGGGGGGTCGGCTACTGGCAGCCTAGACAATCCATCTGCATCTAGGTGTGTAGCGCCTTTCTTGTGCTTGACCACGAAGTTATATTCATACAGGCGGAATATAAACCTATTGAGCCGCGAATTTGGGTTTTTGAATTTGTCCCAAAAAAGCAGGCTCGCGTGGTCAGTCACTACCGTGAACTGGATACCATAGAGGTATACCCGAAAATAGTTCACTCCACAAGAAAATGCCAGCATTTCCCGCTCTGTGGCAGAGTATCTAGTTTCGACGGCCGTTAGTTTCCTGCTAGCAAAAGCTATGGGCCGTATGCGCCCTTCTGCATCTTCTTGTAATAGGGCCGCTCCCAGCCCGAATTGGCTGGCATCTACGTGTAAAAATGTGGGCCTATCACTGTGGAAGTGTTGCAGTAATGGTAGTGAGGTCAATAGTTGCTTCAGTGTGTTGAAGGCATCTATATGTTCCTGTTTAATGCTGAAGGGCGTCTTTTCACGTGTGAGTTCGGTTAGGGGGTGGGCGATGTGCGCAAATCTGTGGATATATTTTCTGTAATACGAGGCCAGTCCAATAAAACTGCGCAATTGTTTCAAATTTGTGGGCATTGGGATGCCCGTTATTGCGTCAGTCTTCGCTGGGTCGGGAATAATGCCCTCTCTGTTTACAATATGGCCCAATATGTTAATCTGCTGTCTGGCAAATTGACATTTCGCAGGTTTAAGCCTTAATTTGGCCTCTCTGATCCTTGCGAAAGCCTCCTCCAAATGTACGAGATGCTCATCAAAGGTGTTGGAGAAGACCGTTATGTCGTCCACGTAGACTAATACTGAACGCCATTTTAGACCTGAAAATGTTTTATCCACTAGCTTTTGGAAGGTCTGGCTGGCGTTACGGAGGCCCATTGGTAACCTTGTATAGGTATATAGACCGTTCTATTTAACGAACGCCAGCTTGTGCCTGTCCGGTTCATAGACGGGGATTGAATAGAATCCACTATAACAATCAATCGAACTGAACCAGCTAGCCCTACCGAGTGCATCCAAATAGGTGTCGGCCCTTGGTAGTGGATAACTGTCATTTTCGACTAACTTATTGAGCCTACGGTAATCAGTACAGAACCTGTGGGAACCGTCCCGTTTCTTGGTCAGTAAGACCGGGGCACTATAATTCGAAATTACGGGAACAATGACCCCTGCCTCGAGCATCTCTGTGATCTGAGTGTCGATGGCGTGTCTCTCCTTCTGACTCACCCTGAAGGGAGGCTGGTGGACTGGCCGGTCACTGGTGAGTGTGACGTGGTGTTCGATAAGGTCTGTCACTACGAGATCCTTCATCGAATGGGCAAAGATATCCCTATTGGCCTCCAAGAGCTCCGTGAGCCTTTTATTTTGCTCCGGTGTTAGGTCCTGTCTGTGGGTCTGATTGGCCGCCTTATCTGTGTGTGTGTCTGTGTGTTTGCTGATTGTGTGCAGTGTAGAGGCCTGGTGCTCATGGATTTCTTACTCCGCTCGAATCCCATCTGTGTTTCTGGTGTATACCATGGGATGTGTGGTGAGCCTCTGGTCATGCTTTAAAAGCATCTTACCGCTAGCAAAATTTATGCTAGCTTCATACTTAGCGAGGAAATCCATGCCAATTATGGCTGACGCAGAAAGATGTTCTATAACGAACATGGGGTGTGTTGTGGCAAAATGGTCTAGCCTGAGATGTATGTTTGCCACCCCCGTGTTTTCTAGCGTCTGAGCATTGGCCGCTACCAGCCGGATGTCACCCGTGACACCGTGCATTTGCCCTTCGGTAACGTGTTTTCTGTTTACACAACTTACCGCTGCCCCAGTGTCAATTAGGGCCTGCACCCTGTGGCCATTTATGCTGGCGTGTATCGTGAGTGCCGATACCTGGAGTCCCTTGCCCTGCAAAGATGTGTTGTATAGGGTATATGTTGTTGTTGTTGCTACTGGCGTAACATCTGTGCTGGGAAGGCATGGAGCTGGCCGCTTATCGTCCCTGGCACGCTTGGCCTCTCGGCTTACTTCCTGTCTCGAGTACTTTGCCTCGGTCAGCGAAGTGCGCCCACTGAGTACATTGCCTGCTCTCTTAACTGCCCACGCTGTGAAAATAGAGGGCTTCTGGCGAACGTTTAATGTATTGACCGTTCCCAGTTTTTGTGTAGGTGTGTTGCTGTTTCTCCCTCCTGGGAAGGTGTGTCTGCAAATGTGACTCTACGTTTGCATTTGTTACCCCGTTTTGTGTTCCAGGCGGTCGCGAGTTCGACTCCTGTTGCTGGCTTTCGTATGCCGAGTGAGCTCGCGCCCTGCGCCTGTGTGGGGTCACTTCCCGCCCCGTGTGGTGGTGTAGGGGGTATGGTTTCCTGTTTGGAGGGTGTGGGTTTTCCTCCCTCTTGTTTGTGCGTGATTGTGAGGGGCGTATAGTGTCCCGCCCTAGGGTTCCCTGTAAACAGTATGTGTAGGTCCCTGTCAAATCCCGCAGTTGTAAATAGCGGGGGCGAGTGCACATCAGTGTATACATGTATGTTTACTTTAAGCACCTTGCCGAGAGCGGTCACCTCTACGGCGCTGGCATAGGTACCGTCCCTACCCATGTATTTTTGGTAATCCGCCCCGGTCTGGAATGGGTTTTCCCGCTCGTCCGATACAAAATCCCGGTACTCTTTCCAGTTGGCCAGGATATGTTGGACCGTTTTCTGTCTGTAGTCCCTATGATGATCCTCGGTGTTCCGGACTAGGAAGCTAATGGCCCTAAACAGACAGTTGCCGTCTCCTTGTACGGGGTGTGTCTGGAAACGGCCCGGGGGCGGATCGTCAGCCTTGGCTTTAGCTGGCTGCTTTTTCCCCTTGCTCTTACGAGTCTGTTTAAGCGAGGGGCCTTTCTGGTGTTGTGTTGGGGGAGGAACCTCAGCCGCTTTATCAGCTGGCCGAACCTCCCCATCTAAGCGTTTTTGGAAACGTGGGCGTTCGTCTCCCTGTACTGTATATACGCCCCCCCTCGGGGTGGCTACGCCAACTCCCCGCTTGCGGTGTGTAGCTAGGTGTGGGAAGTATTGCCCCCCTGTCTGCCCGGCGGGGTGCCTCATCCGTAAACTCCCTCGGGTGTTCGTCGGGGAGGGGATAGTGTTCCGGGCCCTTTGGGTATGTGTTTCTAGTTTCCCGTCCTTTTATGAGTTTTTTTGTCTGGCGGTTATTGGCCGGTGGTTCGTTTTCCTGTCTCCGCCAGGGTGGGGTGTATGTCTGCTGCTGCGGGGGCGGGTTTTCCCGTCGATTCCCCCTTTCCCTGTACTGGGAGGGTGCGTACCCCTGTCTGCCTGGGGGTGGGTTCTCCCGGTACTCCCCGTTTCCCCTGTGTTGTGGGGATGCATACTCTTGCCTGCGTGGGGGCGGGTTCTCCCGATAGTCCCCATTTCCCCTATATTGCGGGGCTGCATAGCCTTGCCTGCGTGGGGTCGGGTTCCCCGATAGTCCCCATTTCCCCTATATTGTGGGGCTGCATAGCTTTGCCTGCTTGGTGGCGGGCTGCTTCTCCGGGGGATGGTGAGTTCGTACTCTTCCGGGTAGTACTCCGGTGTGTACGGGGATGGTGGTCGACGTGAGGGTATGTCGGTTCTACGTCCGCGTATGATACCGGTGAGTACCGCGGAGGGTAGTGTGGCCTGTCCTGTGTGTGTGGTGTTGTTGGCCGCTGTGGAGGGTAGTAAATTTCCTCCCTCCCGTAGTGTCTCCTCTCCGTGTACCCCCTGTCCCTTTCAGGATAATAGCGCTCTTCCGTGTCTGTTTGTTCACCCCTAGGTGGTCTGCCGCCTGCTTGGATGGCAGCTATCGTTAATTTTTCCATCCTGTCCACTAATTCATCCATCTTCTGACTAGTGTCGTCCTTTTGTGGATGAAAGTGCTGATTCACGGCTTTCTCCGTAGCTTTTTCCGTTATCTTTTTTCCTGCCTCTATTATCTTTATGTTATTCAGCATGTGTTGGACCGTGGGGTTGTTCAAAATGCACAACTTGTCCACGATGGATGGTCTGAGGCCCTGCATTAACAGCTTAACTTTCTGCTTGTTCGTCATAGCTGCGTTATATTTATCGCACATTAGCAACTTTGCGTTGACGTACGACTGGGCGCTTTCTTTAGGTCCCTGTGACCTCTGTCGAATTTGGTCATACAGGTCTTCATCATCTGGTATGAGCTGGAATTCACTTATCAACAATAAAGTGATTTCCTCCCATGTGGCATCTTCTAGGGTGTCCTCATGGAGCTCATACCATGTCATGGCCGCCTTCGTGAGGTATGCAGGGAGGAGCCGTTTTCTGACTTCATCGCTCCAGCCATTGATCCGAGCCGTTCTATTGAAGTCCTTGTGGTATTCCTCGGGATCCTGGCCTTCCCCCGTGAACTTTGTGGGGTGGATCATGGGGTATTCTGTGTGTCTGTTCATTTCCTGTTCGACTGTCTCTCGTTGGCTGTGTAGGGATTGTGATCTGTTTATGCTGTTCGCACCGCTATCGTGTGCCGAGGTGTTTGTGTTATTCTGAGGGGAATTAGCCTCGCTCCCCGTGTACGACACGTGTGTTACGTTACCAGGTGGCTCGTCACCTGATATATCGTCACTGATTGATGGTGTGTTGTCGTATTGTGTGGATTTGACTACGTCCACAGTCCTGTCTAAATCCTGTTTCACCGTTTCTAAAATAGTGTGTATGTCTAGGACTGCCTCTGTCGTGTGATTGTCTGCTTTAATAGTGTCTGTATCTAGTAACTGTGTGATGCGCTCGAGCAGATTATCAGTTTTCTGCTCTGTGATTTGCAGTTGCTGCAACAATAGGGGGTGGAGTGTTGGCAGGCAATCTACTTCACTAGCGCTGGATATTGGTGATTCTTGTCTGTGTTCAGTGGCCTGGGATCGTGTAAAATGTGTGACTTGTGCTGCCGCTGCAGGGTGTTGAGCGCGGATCTCTGATGCCTTGAATTCGAGTTCCCTAAGAAGTTATACTGCAGTCTGGTCAGTTATCAAGTCACTGTTCTTAATTCTTAACTTCGGCAGGAGTGGAGTTGTACTAGCCGACAAATGGTGCGCAAAGTCTCTTAGTGTGGTTCTGAACGTGGTCATTTAATTTCCACCGATCTTGCACTATGGGGAGGGTGGGGGTGGGTGTAGTAATACAAATCCCCGTGTAATAAAGAAAAAGTGTGGGACGTAATGTAGGAGAAAAAAATTAGTCTCGCTTGGCTGTGTGCGGTACGGGTCGTTTCTACCACGAGGGCTCGTTGTATGAGTCCTACCCTTATTGTGCGTGATAGCAGCGCCTCCACCAATATGTTTTAGATCCCTTAGTTGGGGGGTGGTTTGGGATAAAACACTTGTGTCACTGTGATAATTTGGAAGGTAGTTCCTAGGAGAGAGTAGCTTCCCGTAGCTGGGAGAGCTTACTAGTGTAGTGTGTTGTTTAGTGTTTAAACGCTAGGGGGTGTTCCTGCAAAGATGCAAGTGTTGATTAGGGGATGGACCTCTAAATGCAGGCTACTATACCGGCCTGCCAGCTGGACGGGATGGGTAATACAATAGGCGTGCTTACGTCAGCGGCTCGACGTTATGTAGTCGAGTCGCGTGCGCGAAGCACAATGGAGTCTGACCAAGCAATTACTGGCTACTATGGTCACGGTCAATCGTGACGAGAGTTAGGAAGGGTATAAGGATGTAAAGAGGAGTGTAATTAACAATACAAGTGTAATTTACTGACCATGTGTTTATTGGTCAGTGAGTGTGAATTTGTAAGTCCCTCTTGGGGGAATGTAGGCAATTATACAAGTAGAGTGTACAAGATTATGAGTGGGTGTTCACAAAGTAAAGGATTCTGAGCACTTTGCTGAGTCTCACCTGATGATGCAGCTGGAGCAGACGTCGGCTAGGGCCTTCGGCGACGCACACTGTATAACAGATAATGGCTCCAAAAAGGACTCCGTTCTTATAGTTCTCGGCGTTGCGTGGTCAGCATTCCGTCGACGTAGCTGCCCCAGTTAGTTGTTGTGTAGATGTTTATGTATGTGTCGCAAGTAGTTGGCTAACCTCCCAAGCTGGGTGGCCGCCTCTTGCTGTGTAAAGGTAATGTTCTGGTCTTATGATGTTGCCAGTTGGGGTGGTTTTAGTAAAAGATGGGGGGTGGCTTTCAGGGGGTAGAACCCCCGGGCCTGTACAGTATTCTTTTATAAACAGGGGTATTCAAACATGGAATGAGTTACCTGAAGAAGTCTTAGAACCTTTTCCTAACGGTTTAAAGGCTTTCAAGAAGAAATTAAATGTTGCATTCAGGGAACCCAGACACATTATGGAGAGAAATTGAGTTACAAGCAACATGTAAATATCTTGTTACCACCAGGTTTTGCCTAACTGTAACAGTACCTATTAATAAATAAATAAATAAATAAAAAAATTAAGGATTTGTTGTAAAAGTGTGTTCTTTGTATTGTGCTAAAATGTAGTTAGTATGTAATAGATAGGCCTATTCCATTATGTAGTGTTATTAGGTTAGGTCTATATCCTCCGCGTCAATCGAAGAGGTTATAGAAGCGATGAATGGAGGGGTCGGGGAGGGGGGGGATGAGGGGGGAGCGGGCGAAGTGGGGCGCCATGAACTCCCGTATCTGAAAAGGGGGGCGTCAGCTGACAAAGGTTGGGAACCACTGCTTGAATAGAATTAGGCAACGCAGAAACATGGCTTCCATCACTTCAATTATAATTGCTTGAGCACGTAGAAGAAGAAAATATATGTTTTCGGTTATTAAATTACAATTAAAGCGGGCAATGCTTTCTAAAGTACTGGCATTCTGTGTTACTTGGTTTTGATAATAATAGTTGATTAACGTATTAACCTTCCTCTGCCTCAAGGACACATAACGCTATCAAGTTACTACCATTGAGCTATATTAATAACATGTATTTAAGAATTTAATTGATAAACACGACAATATTATATTCATCATCACCTTCATTTCCCCCTTTCCACCTGACACTGTGTGGGGGCAAATATGATTCATCCCCACTTTGTTCTGTCGTTCCACCATTCCTCTTCCGACAAGGTGTTCCTATCCAGGTTCCGTTTTCTATTGCTATTCTCCACCGAGTCCATCCAACGCATTCTTGGTCTTCCTCGTCCTCTCTTCCCTGTCATCCGTCGTTCCAGTGCTCGTCTTGGTAGCCTTACTTCATTCATCCGTTTGACATGTCCAAACCATCTCAATCTGTTTTGCTCCAGTTTGTCATTTAGTTTCTGTACTCCCAGTTCTTTCCAGTATCTTCATTTCTCACTCTGTCTCTCCTCGTTTTCTGGACCATAGTTCTCAGGAATCTCATCTCAGCTGCCTGTACTCTGCTCTCATCCCTCTTAGTCGTTGTCCAAGTTTCTACTGCATATGTCATTATAGGAACATAATATGCTTTGTACATAACTTCTTTAGCCTTAATTGGTATATCCTTGTTCCATACTAGTCCCCGTACCTGTTGGTAGAAAGCACTCCCGAGTTGTATTCTTCTGCTAATTTCCAAATCTAGTCTTCCATCTCCAGTCAGTTCACTTCCCAAGTATTTGAAGTGTTTCACAACTTCCAATTCCTTATCTCCTACTTTGATTACTCCACTGATATATTATATTATAGACTGTAAATTTCCCTTAGGAGTAGGTTAGGGAAGGATTTTAACAATAAATATGAAACATTATTTTTCTTTTAAAATATTTATTTTGTTTCTTGATCCAATATGTGACTCGAAATTAGTTATCTGAACCCATAGGCCTATTATATCAGGTGCGTTCAAAAAGTAACGAGCCGGAGGCTGTAATGCGCAAACCGGAGACGCTATCGGCTAATCGTGGCGTGTGTAACGAGGTGTGGTTCCGCATGCAGCATGCTGCTGCTCACTTTGTATCGTCACGTGACGTGCACGCGTGCCCTCTAGCGACGGGCTGTGACCTTCCATGCTCTGGTCGGAACCACACCTCGTTACATACGCCACGATTAGCCGATGTCGTCACCGGTTTGCGCATTACGGCCTCCGGCTCGTTACTTTTTGAACGCACCTTATATTTTTTACACAGTCGAAGTAGAAACTGAGGTACCTTGGACTAAAGTCTAGGGCTCTATCCACTTAGCCAAACAATTCAACATTTATTTGCAAAGATGATCAAGAAAAATGATTCGAGTTTCTATTAAAAAAAATACTAGAAATCGACTGCCAGTAACTGGAAAGGGTTTAGTTATTATTATTATTATTATTATTATTATTATTATTATTATTATTATTACAGTATTATTATTATTATTATTATTATTATTATTATTATTATTATTATTATTATTATTATTATTATTATTTTCTACATTCATTTCACCACATAAGTGGGACATATCAACATATCGTCGGCTTGTTTGCAAGACGGTATGGCTAATTCTCTTAAGGTGGCACATTGAGAAACGAGCGAACATTGGAACAGGTCTCCAAGATGACGGCCTTCTGCATGGTGATATGTAGACCAGGATGTATTCCCAATATTTGTAGATTGCGAGCCAATAATTTGGGGATGATGCTGGTAGAAGAAATTACTATGGGCAGAACCACTACACTTTCCTGTCTCCACATTTGCCGTATTTCCTCAGCCAAAGGCAGATATTTGGTGATCTTGTCACAGCAGGTTTGTTGCAGATTATGGGAATTGGGCACTGCAATATCAATTAGGAAGGTTCTCTTCTGCACCTTGTCCACAAGAATGATATCTGACGGTTTGCTGGTATGGTTTTATCAGTAATAACTGCTTGGCCCCATAACAACTTGTGACTGGGATTTTCCAAAACGGCGTCAGGAACATACTGATAGTAAGGCAAAATATTATCAGATAATAAATGCTTTTGAGCAAGTTGTTGGTGCATTATTTTGGCCACTTGGTTGTGCCTTTTCATGTAATCAGTACAGGAGATTGCTATTATTATTATTATTATTATTATTATTATTATTATTATTATTATTATTATTATTATTAATATTATTATTACCGGCTGCGGTGGCCAATAGCGTTAGCGCACCACATCGTGCATCACTGGTATCGGGAGAGCGTGGTTTCAAATCTCACCTCAGTCGTCCTGAAAATGGTTTTCTGTGGTTTCCCAGTTTCACCCCCAGGCGAATGCCAGAACGGTTCCTTTCAACAGGTCCATGGACGACTTTCATCCAAAATCTTTTCCCTGACCCTTCTTTAATTTAACCCAAGTTAGTGATCACTTGGGTGTTCGGCCTGTCACCGACCCCTGTTGTATCTGCTGACAAAGTGTGTCCAGCTCCAAGGCACTGTCCTTGTGGCGGTAGAGGAAAGATCCCTCGCAGATTCCGTGGGTGAAGTCAGCTTGGAGTATAAGATGTATAAAATGTTTATTATTATTATTATTTATTTTGCGCATGCGCTTACACATTCTCAGCATTTGCTGGACAGAAAACATTTACAATCCCAGATACCGTACATATCACAAGGAGCAAATTCTTGGTGACTGCATTGAGTAGTAGCTTCATATTCCCCTCATTGCTTCAGGCCTGATTGCCCAAGAACAGCCTTACTACGCGACACGTAGAAAGTATGACTGTTTTCTGCATCAGTTTGAAAAGGCCTGGGTCTAATTTCAACGCCGTGAGCGATTCCTTTAAGTTGTTGGGAATCACGCCAGTGCTGGAGATAATAATAGGAACTGTCCTGACTTGTGCCATGTGCCATTGCTTCCTTATCAGTTCTGAAAGCTCGACAGCTTTTCAACATGCTTTGTTAGTATGTTGCCACTGTTTGGGATCGCCACATCTATTAAGGTGGTGTGCTTCATGCATTTGTTAACAAGAACTAAATCAGGTCTGTTGTGCACAGCTGATTGGTCTGTCAATACAGTACGATCCCAGTACAACGTAAAGCTGTCATTTTCCAGTACACTTTCAGGAGCATATTTGTAGTACGGCACTTTCTCTTGGCTCAGCAGTTGAAGTTGTATAGCCAATTCTTGATGGACTATCTTGGCAACAAAATCATGTCTCTTCCTATATTCTGTCCCTGCAAAATGGCGACAACCTGATATAATATGCTGAACAGTCTCAGATGTTGGGCAACCGTATCTGCAATGGTCATCTTGCACAGATGCATCCTTGATTATGAACTTTAGGTAGTTCCTCGTGGGGACAACCTGGTCCTGAATAGCCATCATAAAGCCTTCTGTTTCAGGAAACATCTGCCCAGAAATCAACCAAAAGTTCGACGCTAGCTTGTCGACGTGAGTTTGGATGACTTCATTGGGATGTCTTCCGTGTAGTGGCTTGGACAACCAGGCATTGAATCTATCCAAATCACTGCGCACCTGAATTTGAGTCTCTTGCTGACTTAAGAGTAGTGGAGTTGAATCATCTGCTTCTGTGACAGCCCTGTGCAGCATCGAATGGTTCGATACAGAACAGAAGTATTTTCTTCGCTCATAGATCTGTCGAGCTACTTGGTTGTTTATATCAACAATTCCTCTCCCACCCATATGTCTCGGTAACATGACTCGTTCCAAAGATGTCCTGGGATGGTGTTTTCGTGACTTATCATTATTATTATTATTATTATTATTATTATTATTATCTTTATTTACTCAACGTACAGTCGGTAACATGACTCATATCGGTACATTACGTACAAGAAAATAAGTAGTAACACTTAAGCCTATAGTATATATTTTCGAACTATACGGTATAACATAGAAGTTTGACAGTTAATTTTCTTTTCTCTTCTTATCTTCCACGTCTCTTTTTCACAAGAGGGTCCAATGAAAAATTCTAATGTGTATTCAAAAACCCTCTAACGATGCTGCAGGTTTTCAGAATTGCAGCCTTTTGTGCAATAGTGTGGGTGTATATGGGAAGATTTAGTGTGGCTGGATTTACTGAAAAGGATTTAGGTGTCAGGCCAGTGGGAGAAAGGAGGAAAGGAAGAATCGTCACATTTTTTTGTCTCCAGATTCTAGCAACCTGCATAGCTAGAGGAGAATATTTATCAATCTTCTCTCTGTATTTATAGTGGATATTATGGTCATTTGGAACAAGTACGTGTGATGGTTCTTCTTGACAGTTAAAGTTATGTCTGGTCTATTATGAGGAGTTGTTTTGTCTGTTTGAATAATGCGATCCCAATACAGCTTGTAATCTTCGTTTTCCAGCACACTTTCTGGAGAGTATTTGTAATAAGGCGTCCTGTCGTGTATGAGAGATTGGGTTAGGGCGAGTTCTTCATGAATGACTTTGGCAACATCGTTATGCCTCTCAGTGTAAGATGTTGGCGCTAGAATTCTGCAGCTGCTGGTAATATGCTCTGTGGTTTCTGGGCCGGTATTGCACTTCCTGCATTCGTCATCTATAACAGTCTGATCTTTCAGGATGTGTTTCCTATAACTTTTTGTGGTGATAACTTTGTCTTATTTCGCCTGGTTAAATCCCTCAGCTTCTGGAAACAGCTCTCCCCTTGACAACCATATGTTCGAAAGCTGTTTGTCAATATTCTTGTCATTGCACTGGTTGTAGAATCTGCCATGAAGTTCTTTTCCAGCCCATCTCTGCACCTTCTCTGTTCAGTGTGTTCTTGTCTTTCATGACGAAATTTTCTTCAGGAGATTCAAAGGAGTGTGGTTGAAGTCAGCTTGTGCCACCGCTCGATGTAAAACACTGGTATCTTTCCGAGAATGAAAGTAATTCCTTAGAGATATAACTTGTTGATTGTGCAGAGCTATAGCATCAAGAATACCTCTGCCTCCTTCATTTATGGGTGTTGTTACTCTCTCTCTATAGGCTACAAGCATTGGGTTGCAACATTCTGTGTTTCGTAAGCATAGTTCTTATTATGCGATTAATGTTCTCTAGGTCTGTTTGAGACCATTTTTAAACACCAAACGAATACATCAGCACAGATATAGCATATGAATTGATAGCTTTTGTTAGGATATGAGCACTAAGCTTGGTTTTCAGCAGAAGTCGAAGTCTATGATTAAATTTCTTGTAGAGGTTCTCCTTCTCAGTTTTACTGTCGATTCCAACTACTTGCTCAAATCCTAGATATTTATATGTTTCACCTTTCCCCATGCTGTCTATTCGCTCATCAGCTGTTATGCTTATTCCCTCTGTTCTACACTGTCCTTTGTAGATGCTGTTGATTTTGCATTTGCCAGTGCCAAACTCCATGCAAATGTCCTTCGAAATGTTATCTGTTATATTGATGAGTGATGTCAGTTGGTTCCTATTTGCTGCATACAATTTTATGTCATCCATATAAAAGAGGTGATTTACTTTGAGGAGATTTTGTTTATTTTCTTTTATTTGGTATCCGTATTTGTTCATCTTTAGAATCTCTGATAAAGTGTTGAGACATAAACAAAACCACAGTGCACTTAAGGCATCACCTTGAAATATACCACGTTTGATGGGTATGGCCTCTGTTTCAGTGGCAGTGATGTTAGATCTCAAGATGATTTTGGTACGCCAAAATTGCATAATGATAGCAAGGAAGTTGATGAGTGTCTTGTTTACTCTGTATATCTCAAGGGTATGGATGAGCCAGCTGTGGGGCACCGTATCGAACGCTTTTCTATAGTCGATATTAGCCAAGAACAGGTTACGTTGTTGCTTCTGCGCTTGGTGTATAATCACACTGTCAATGGTGAGCTGTTCCTTGCAGCCTTGGCCGCCTCTCTTACAACCCTTTTGCTCCTCTGTCAAGATGCTATGCTGGTACATGTGACCATAAATGACATTAGAGATGACCGATGTGATGATCTTGTAGAGCGTCGGCGAACAGGTTATTGGTCTGTAGTTTGCTGGATTAGCTGTATCATCACTCTTAGGCAATATGTAGGTTCGTCCCTCTGTGAGAAAGTGTGGGAGCTCTTCGGGATCATAGATTACCTGAGTTAAAAGATCAGCTAATTTTCTGTGTGTGCTGGTAAAGATTTTGTACCAATAGTTCTGAATTTTGTCTGGTCCCGGAGTTTTCCAGCTGTGTGTTTTGCTGATGGCTATGTGGATGTCCTGTTCATTAATGACTAACTCTTGTGTTTGATGAATGTGTGAGTGCTTCTCGTTGATTTTATGGATCCATTCTGCATCTTCTTTATGCTGCACCGGGTTTGACCACACATTACGCCAAAAGTTGCTTATTTCCTCCTCATTCGGTGTTTAAGAGACAGTTGGTTCACGGCTGCCATCAAGATTCACGTAGAAATTTCTCTCATTAGCTCTGAAGAGATAATTTTGTGTTCTTCTCTGATAACTTTCCTTGTATCTCTTGAGTTTTGCTGCTTGTACTGCCAGTTTTTGCTTGTAGTCATCCATGATTTTCAGGATTTCTTGCTTCCCTTGTTTTTAGCCTACTTTCGATTTTTGCAAAAAATGAAAGTAGACTTATGAAATCTACACAGGGCCAAAAATTGTGTGTCTGTCTGTGTGTGAGTTTGTGTGTGTGTGTGTGTGTGTGTGTGGGTGTGTGTGTGTGAGTGGGTGTACTCTGAATGCCTGTTCCCCCCTATCAATTCGAACACGGTAAAACCGAATTGAACGAAATTTGGTACAGAGGTAGCACTAGCAAAGGGCACCTCAGTGTCATGTTTTATATCGCCGCCATCTTCACGGAATCGTAATGGCGGCCACACAAATGTTCAAAGCTTAAATCAAATTACGACTAACCTAATCATCCGATCTCGACCAAATTTTGCCACATTATACCTTTATGTATGAAGGATCTTTTCACCAAACTTCAAGGTCATCAGCCCAATTATTTGTGGATGGCGGCCATGTATGTGTGCAAATCGATTCCCTCTATCAATTCAAAAACGGCGAAACCGAATTGAACGAAATTTGGTACAGAGGTAGCGCTAGCAAAGGGCACCTCAGTGTCATGTTTTATATCACCGCTGTCTTGACGGATACGTAATGGTGGCCACCCAAATATTCAAAGCTTAAATCAAATTACGACTCACCTAATCATCCGATCTCTACTAAATTTTGCAAAAATATACCTTAATGTGGGAAATGTCTTTTATCCAAACTACAAGGTCATCCACCTAATAGTTTCAGGATGGTGGATGTATGAATCATGCAAGTATTATAGCCCAACCATAACTTACGATTCAACAAGGCCTGATCTCAACAATTCAGCTTATCGTACATATTGAGGCTTAAACTGTCCTCACGGAGGTGACCGGTAGGATATTAGCCTATTATAATAGAATATGTAACCGTAGAAGTGACTTAACAGGTCTGATTGACCATGCCATATGGTTGTGTGTCGTACACAATATGGCCGCTATTTGTGCTCGTAAATCCATTTATATTCGTAACTGCGTAAGGTTACATTTTAGGAATGTACTGAACAAAATAATACATATTTAGTATCAAATGGTTTATAGATGCACCAAAAAACGCAAATGAAATCGCTGATTACAACACAAAATTTGATGCAATCGTACTAAAGAAGTTATTTACATTTCTATTTTGAACTGCATTCGTGGCGTAGTGGTAGCGAGCTAGCTTCAAAGTGAAGGGTTCCGTGATTCGAAATCCCCGTGGTTTCGTTCATTTTTACTTCGTTTTTTTATTCATTGGTTCATAACTACTCACACGTTATAATGTTAAGCATATGTTGTGTGTATTTGCAATCGAAAAGATTATATAATATGCTGTACTCATAAAACCACACATTTCAACACTCGACTAGAGCTATTTAAATCTTTGTCCTTGATCCGCAGTTTGAGTCTATCGTTGTTATTTTTGTTGTTGATTCTTTAGGGGTTTTGCGGCATCATGGTCTTGTAGCCCGGTGTACTTGGGTATGTGTAGAAGTTGTCTGATAACCTGTGTCACTGTGAGGTCTGTAGGCTTACTAGTGTGTGTACATTTATACGAGGCAGGATTTGGGTAAGAAGCTGTTGTTGCTGCTGTTTCATTTGAGATTCATGGACATCATGGTTATTTAGTCCCGTGTACTTGGGTAAGTATTGAATTTTGTCTCATAACCCGTGTTATTGTGATGGCTGTATTAGTGTGTGTATATATCATTCAGGTGAGGATTCAATCAATCAACTTATAATATCCGTATAGCACGTTGTATTTCAACAAGCTACTACAATCAACATTCAATTATACTCCTTGAAGAGGACAAAGAGTTATAACTAAACCCAAGCGTTTAGGAGTAAGTAGGCTATATGTTATTTACTGAACATCTTGTTTATGTTCGGAATTATCCTCATGATTTTTGAAGTGATCTTTCGAGTTCTATTATCTGAAGCATATTGTGTGAGCAGACCTATTACATTACGCAACGACATTATTATTATTATTATTATTATTATTATTATTATTATTATTATTATTATTATTTTTATGGCTAAAACGCGAGTGGAACCAGTCGAATTCCTTATCAATTCCTCGCTATTTCGGCCAGTTTCCATTCAGGCCCTATGATGTGGAAGAGACTAATAGTCGACTTCCCGCCATACAGGTGCAGCAGATTCACTCACCGGATGTAATGGTAACGAGCTTCCGGCTGCACAATTCCCCTGATATCAGCATAGTAGGCCTTCCTACGTTTACATCGCTCGTGAATATAGCCTGCTTCCCAGTCAATTGGAGACAAGCTTGAATACTTTATTTTCTCCTCAACTCATGCTGAAATAATATAACCGGAAGAGTGGCTTCCAATATGCTGTGCATATTAATAGAATATCATCATTATCGTCTTAAAACCAAGTTGATACAGAATAATAAAATAAAACACTACTTGATTTCAGCAAGGTAAATTTCATACTTTCAACTGCATGAACATTGCAAATGTA
The DNA here is from genome assembly GCA_946902985.2 of Meconema thalassinum. Lineage (NCBI taxonomy): Eukaryota > Metazoa > Arthropoda > Insecta > Orthoptera > Tettigoniidae > Meconema > Meconema thalassinum. The sequence goes on along the minus strand of OX336390.1, from coordinate 754,056,479 downwards.
CTGTAAACCGTATGGAGCGCAAGCACATCAACGCAAGTAAACATGTTGTGAATTAATGTGGTAAGAACAAACAAAAAAGTCATAACAACGAATTAACAAACCCCAAAATGCAAAGACAATGAATAAGTCAAAACCCGAAAAAGAAAATCACGAGGAAAATGTATTCAAACCCACACACATTATTAAAATCTTATCCAGGGCAGCCATGTTCCTGTCTAACGGGCACAATAGGAATATTATTGATACATCAAATTAAATCTAATGAATGTAGGAATGCTGTGAACTAGGGATTCGGATACTTTGAAAACTTCAGCCACCTTGTTTATTTTAAGCAATTATAAAATTGCATTTCTTTTTTGAAAAATTAAAGAAAAACTCCTACACTCTGTCCGTTGCTGATAACTGATAACTGTACTATTCTAGTTCAGAACAGTATATACGTTAAACAGAAGAACTCAGTAAAAGAAATTTGATGATTGAACAATATTTAGTAATTTTAGGGCATTTTCAAAAATTGTCATTTTTTTACATTTTCAAAAATTCAGAGAATTGAAAAGAGACAACAAAGTTTCTGATAAAAATAATTGATGGTTGGGTTTCATGTGTGATGTGGTAATTGGTTCAAAAGTGTGGATTTTCTTCCTCTTTTTAATAATAAATGTATTTCAGAAGCTTCATTAAGTTTTATAGTATGTTTACGAATATTTCCATCTGGAAAATTTAAACTAAAGAAAATTTAGAGAAAAGACATAAGGAGGAATTATGTTTTTGCCTTAACATCTCTCTGATAGAAGTTGTAATGAAACACTTCGAGTAATAACTTATGATAATTTATTAACTAGATTATAAAACGAAGGATAACATCTTATGAACTACGCCATTGCTCTCCGTGATCCCACATGCGAATGAGGAAAGGAAACATCACCGCATGACTGCCCGACTCTGCTGCGTGGAGCTGCCTCTATGGGTGCTGGGCGAACTACCCTTAGTCCAGGGCAAGGCACCGGACAAATTATATCGAAAAATTTCAGCTTTGTACGATGTTGAAAATTTCTGGAAAGCTTGGTAATTTGTATACCAAGAAATAGGATTTAGCGCCAAACTGGAAATAGTTTTTTTTAGCGTTTCTAGCACCATGGAGCGTACGCTGAAACAATCCTGACCTGCCTTTTTGGCATTTCCAAATCTATCCACTAATCGTTCATTTATGTACCTCACAGAAACTATGTTACGCTCTAAAAATATAAAGCAAGAGAAAAATCTAGAGAAAAATTGAAAGGAAAAGAATGTAAATTACTGGGTATATTAATAGAACGAAATGTGAGGAAAGTAGCCTTAGGAAAATAAATGTACTGTTAGAAAGTTAACGGTTCGACGAAAGTAACAACAAGTAATTCCGTAACGAACTTGGTGTCCTAGGCGAAACCCCACACAAGACACGGCACAAACCTAGAAGAATTGCAGAGTTTTAAAGAGCCTACGTTTCTTAAAATTTTAGTCTCATGCAAATCTAGAATAATGACGAAATCAAGTTGGTAATACTAGCATTTCTAAGTCCTGCTGTTTGAAATACACCTGAAATAGTGTAGCCTAATAGAGTTACTTACTACAGTTGGCAGCCCTGGTGACTCTGAATATATTCTTAGTTCCATCTCTTAAGGTGTAGAATAAACTTACAAAATTTGATTGAAGTCTAATGGATAGTATGGACGTTACATGCTGTTTGATATTGGATTTATCAGTGCGTGTAAAATCATGTTGGGAGCAATGTCAGGTATGTGATGCTCAGAATTAATCTGAAATATTACGATATATTATAGTGCCAAATTTTGGATAAAATCCATTTGTTAATATAGAAGTTACATGTAATTAAAAATTGAAACTATTAGAAAGCTTAAAATCATGTTGGCAGCACTGAGGTATATTAGTTACGCCAAATTGATCTGGAATGTCAAGTAATATACGTGAGCAAATTATAGAGCTGATGGCTTGCATACTTGCATTAGGATTAAACAAATAGAAAGAGCATTTATTAACAGTTGGCAGCCCTGCTGGTTCTTACGAATACGCATAATCATAACTGTGGTACACAAAGCACATACGAAGTTTGGTTGAAATCCATTTGTTAGTGTAGAAGTTAAAAACTGGACCTATCACCAAGCTTAGAATCGTGTTGGCAGCACTGATGTATATAAGTTACACCGAACTAAGGTATAATGTCAGGTTCTATACGTGTGCAAAATTTAGATCTGTTGGCTTGCATATTTTCTGATATATTGATATTAGGGTTAAAACATATAGAGAGCATTCATTAACAGTTGGCAGCTTTGGTGGCTCTTTTGAATACGCACATTCATATCTGTTGTAGTACACATAGTACATACGAAATTTGGTTGCAATCCAATCTATAGTATAGACGTTACATGCATCTATAAATTGGACCTATCGGCAAGCTTAGAATCATGTTAGCAACACTGGCATGTATGGACTTCTGAAAATTAATCTGGAATGTTATCACGTATATGTGTTCCAATTTTGGAATAGTTCGCATGCACAACGTCTCTGATATCCGACATAGAGCTCAAATTTCAATTGCGATTTTTCAGCAGTTGGTAGCACTGACGTCAATTTCAAATATGGCCGTGAGACATTTAGGTATAGATATTTACTCTTATCAAATTTGGTTTTGATAGCTGCGGTCGTTTAGGAGTTTATAGGGTACACACACACACAGACAGACAGACAGACAGACAGAACGGCAGACAGACACACATTTTCCCAGATCGATCTCATGAGTCTACTTTTTCCCCATTTTTGCAAAATGAGAAATGTAGGCTAATAATAGAGAGTTTTCAAGATTTTCTGGAGTCACTTAAAGAAGTCTAACAGACTAAGCGTACGCTCTGTTACTTTGCGAGTGCACTATATTGTGAAGCGTAACAAGATAATGAAATTATGTACGGGGCGAACAGAAACCAGTTCGATAGATTCCTTGTCCTTCCGCAAGACTAGCCTGCGTGACCTTCACATGTAAACCAGCTGACTACATGTCTATTACGAGTTATCTTGTTTACATTCTGAAGTATTTGAATTGCAACCAATGGCCATAGCGGGGTATTTTAATTGAACGCAAATAGACTCCCCGTCCAGTTCAATTTCAAGTAGTTCCAACTAGTTCCAACTTTGGCTACCAGAGATGCCACTGTCACTGACACCTGGTGGCGAACGATGGTACTTGACAGAGCGTTTCTACCAAATAACCTACAAATTTAGCTACACACTGCCAATTGTAATAGTAGGTTCTTTTACATGCCATATCTCTATGATATGGGCTATCCGAAGGACGGCAAACTGAAGGATTTTAACGCTCTTAAAAATCCGACGACTTTGGTCGGATTTGAACCTTCGATCTTGGGCATAGCAGTTCAGCATGCTATCGACTACATCACCGAAGTATGTTGATGTTTACACATAAAACCAATTAGTCTCGTCTTGTCTTCTCATACCCGGGTTTACATACAGTAGTAGGCTTGCAAGTGGTGTTGCCGATACTGCCGTACTTTTCCAGCTGTTTTCTTCTAACTTACGCACCTTTCATTAAATGTTTTCACGTGCTTCTTCTCTTCTTGATCTCGCAAATTGCATGCTCTGGTCCCCCTAGAATTACTCCAACCACCCTGTATACAATATCACCGTAGCACAGCGGTAAGGATCTCACTTGCTGTGTCCAAGGTTTCGGGATTCAATCCCGTTGCAGTCAGTTGGCATTTAAAGTTGCTTAAATGGCGAGGGAGCCGTGTCAGTGAATTACATTTGGAGATAAATATCGGCACCCCGGAGTTTCTAAAAGTCCCAGTATTTAAAAGAGACCGGCCACGGTGACTAAGAAAGCATCGTGCTAGCTAGTGCCTCGCTGACATCAGGAGAGCATGGGTTCGAAATCAACCTATCTCGTCCTGAAAATGATTTTCAAGGTTTCCCATTTTCACCACCAGGAAAATGGCGGGAAGGTTCCTTTCAGCATGTCCACGGCGGAATGAAAGTCCCTTCCCTAATTAGACCCAAATTAGCGGTCACCTGGGCGATTAACCTGTTACCTTCCCCAGTTGTATCTGCTGACAAAGTGTGTTCAGCTTCAGACACTGTCCTTGCAATGGTAGAGGAATGATCCCTCGCAGAATCCGTGTGTGAAGCCGAGCTGGGAGGATAAGCAATTAAAAAATGAAAGTGTATCATTTATTTATTTACTTATCTACCTATTATGTATTTATTTATTGAAGTTGTTCAGACACATAGGATCACATAAAACAAATTATTTTCTGCTGTTGTTATTGTTCTTGTTCTTCCAAAAGTCCTTCATCGTTTGGCTATGTCGAGCTAGACGTTCCTCCGTCCATCCTTTCCCCGATCTCCGTAGTCGATCTTCAGGTGTAACTTCCCAATTGTGGCTCTTAAGTCTGAATTTCATCCTATCTTCGATGTATATTGGTGTGATATTTGTTCTTTTGAGATCAATTTGGACCTGTGTAAGCCAGGTACTGTGGGTGGGGGCGGTAGAATAACACCCACGGTAACCTCTGCCTGTCGTAAGGGGCGACTAAAAGGGGACCGAGTGGCCGTCGGTATAAATGATAGTAATAATGTTATTGGTTTTACGTCACTTTTAACTACTCTGGCTTTTAGAGACGCCGGGGTGCCGGAATTTTGCCCCGAAGGGGATCTTTAACGTGCTAGTAAATCTACTGACACGGCTCCCTCGCATTTGTGCCAACTGACTGCGCCAGGATACGAACCTGCGACCTTGGGCCCAACAAGCGAGAACGTTACCGCTGAGCCACGCAGCCCACTTAATGTCGCCAACAGCTTGTCCTGAGAGTGGATCAGCGAATTGAGGTCAAGGTACTCTCTTGTCCTTGGAGTGAGAAATCGCTCCTAAAGGCGGATGAACCAATGCATCTTGATCAACGGCATAGAATGGAGAAGGCAACAGAAAACCACTCCATTAAAGATCTTAAGGATTTCCCTAGTAGAATGCAACCATGGAAGTTGACATTGATGAGGAATTATTTACTGATCATGGATCTCGGAAAACAAGATCTGGCAGGAGAGCTAAGAGGGCTTCACAGGTCATTATCAAACGAAATTCCTCTAAAAACGGCTTGTACGAACGCTACTGAAAGCCGGAAAACTGGAAGAAGTGAAAGACCAGATGAGAAAGAATGTGATAGATATATTAGGTATATGTGAGAGAATATGGGAAGGAAATGGAGACTTCTATGAGTTTAGAGTAATTTATAGTGGTGGTGAAAAAAGAGGAAAGCCTAGAGTAGCAGTTATAATAAGAGGAAAATGGTCAAATAATGTTTGCAATACTTACCATGTCAGTGACAGGTTAATGATGGTTAAACTATATAGCACATCTCTGGAATTGGTAATAATTAAAACATATTTCCCAACATCGGTCCATGATTTAGAAGAAGTGGAGACTATGTATGATGATATTGAAGAACTATTAAAACTGACCAAAGAAAAAGATAATGTTGCAATAATGCAGTAGTGGGATCCCATACAGGCAATAAAACAGTAGGACGTTTTGGCTTGGGGGAAACAAATGAATGAGGTGAAAATTTGAGAGATTTTTGCAACCAAAATGATATGACTATTACTAACACATTATTTGAAGTTCCTCCTAGAAGATTGTATATATGGAAGGCGCCATACAAAGGACGATTCCAGTTAGATTATAAACTAATCAAGAAAGGTACAAAAATCAGATAAAATCATGCCACAGCTATCGAGGTCCAGACCTAGATAGTGATCATACACTTGTGTTATCCAAGTGCAATATTAGATTTTAAATAATCAAGGGATCTGTCGAAAAGAAATGGAGAATAGAGGGATTTAAAGAAGAAATAGCAAAGTTGGGTTTCGAGGAAGAACCAATGTAATAGCTAATAGAAGTGATGAACCAATGCAGTGGAATAATAATAATAAGATGGGCATAATTAATTGAAGCAACAAATGAGATTTTAGTTAAAAGGAAATTGGAGCCCAGAAAATAATGGATGACAGAAGAAATATTAAACCTAATTCAGGAAAGGAATAAGCTTAGGAAGGAAAATAATCTAGATGACTACAAATGAATTAAAAATCACATCACGACCAAATGCAGAGAAGAAAGGGGGAAATGGATCAAAAGCATTGCTGAGGAGATAGAAGAAGATCAGAAAAAGGGAAAACAGGATCAAGTTTATAAGAAAATTAGAGCCCTTCAGTACAAACCTAGAACTAAATCTCTAGTATTAAAAAGTAAAGAGGGAATATTAATGATAGCCAATGATGAGATAAGTGCTCGTTGAAAGGAATACATAGAATAATTGAATGATGATCAGGACTTCAAGAGTGGATATAATCTAATTGAAAACATCAACGAGTGGGAAAGAGTAATGCAAGTTCCCCCAATCACGAGATATGAATTTGAACATGCCCTTAGGAGTCTCAAAGAAGGAAAAGCAACCGGTGTTGATGATATTCCTGCAGAATTGTTGTCAAATTTAGGTAACAACATGAAAGATTAATTATTCAGAGTAATAAATGACTGCTATGAAAGAGGAATCATGCCAGAAGATTTCACACAATGCAGAACCATTACCATACCTGAAATAGGAAAGGCAGTTGACTGCACCAATTATAGAACACTATTAATGTTATCACATGCATCCATAATACTCATTAATATAGCCAAGAACAGGATAAAAGGACGAGTAGATAAGTATATTGGAGAAGACCAATTTGGGTTTAGAGAGGGTAGAGGAGCAAGAGAAGCAATTTTGGCTTTACGCATTCCATTGGAGAGAAGGATGGATAAGAATAGGAAGACTTATCTTACCTTCATTGACTTAGAAAAAGCTTTTGACAATGTGAACTGGGAGCTACTCTTCAAACCATGGAAAAAATAGGATTGGACTGGAAGGATAGAAGAATAATTAATCAACTATATCAGAATCAAACCACAAAATTAATCATCAATAAGGTAGAGGAATAGGCCAGGATCAGAAAAGGAGTTAGACCAAGGATGTCCCCTATCTCCGTATTTATTTAATTTGTTCATTGAAGAAGCTATTCAGATCATGAAGGAGAAGACAAAGGGAATAAAAGCAAATGTGAAAGGATACATTGTATCCGAGTTGCTGATGACATCGTAATAGTTGCAGACTCCGAAAAAGAAATGAACAAAATGCTGCAAGTTCTATCAGACACACTTTAACTATTGAAATTAAGAATGAACAAACGGAAAACGAAAGTAATGGTAGTTCAGAAAAATATGGAAGAAATTAAAACCAATATAAAAATTGACGACTTGAGAATTGAACAAATGAAACAATTTTGTTGTTTCGTTAGTATCAACACAGAAGAAAATAGATGCTTAATGGAAGTGAAGAGAAGGATTGCATTGGCAAAACAGGCATTTATGGCTAAGAAAAACATTTTATCCAGCAAACATGAACATAGATGTAAGAAAATCCTTTGCAAAATCATTTTTATGGAATACACTGCTCATGGAAGTGAGAGTTGGACTCTGGGTGAATTGGAAAAGAATCTACGTGAAGCTGCTGAAATATGGATATGGCGGAAAATGACAAGAACGAGCTGGATGGAAAGAAAAACCAACCTGGAAGTCTTAAGGGAAGTCAAAGAAGAGAGAAGATTAATGAAGGAAATGGTAAAGAGAAAAATAAAATGTATTGTACATGTCATCAGACACAACACTTTCATCGTTAACATTCTTGAAGGGAAAATGCTGCGAAAGAAAGGAAGAGGACGGCCTAGGACGAAGTATTTGGAAGATATCAAGAATAGAATGGGATGTGACAATTACATGGAACTGAAACGAACCGCCGACGACAGAAGAGTGGGGTTGCATCGACAAGGCATTAGCCTTTAGAATATGAATGAATGTAAATCAGACTGTTGTCACTGTAAGTTGCCTTAAGTATGTCGGAATTATCGTTGTTAATCAGCTGTCATTCGGTCTCATGATGTGGCCGTAAAATCTCAGTCGTCGTTTGCGGAATCTGTCTCGAGGTTGATAGTTTATTATTATAATTATCGTTTTTTGTTTGACAACATTATCACGGTAAATACCGGCTACATTTTATGTTACAGCCTGGTTCGGCCTTAGCAAGGAACCATCTGTACTGAGATAATTTCTTATAGCCTACACTGTTCAGAGACTTCACTTTACTGTATATCCATGTCGTGCCCGCAGTCTTCACGATTCTCCTTCATTATAGGATGAGCTAAATTTCCATCTGAATCATCCAGCCTTGCTGAGTGTTCGGCCAGGGTATTGTCACCAAGTAACTTCCTAACAATATGGCATGTGTTTAACAGAACTGCCTTCTGTAGTTCAATATATATCTGCGGGTGCAGATTCAATATTGATAGACTATTGTGGAGATTTTTGGGTATAACACCAGTACGATACAATTATTGGGATGGTAGTCACCGACTCAAGTTTCCACATCTGCTTTACGTCAATTGCCAGCTCTGTGTACTTTGATATTTTATTAGCAGCTGTTGTTTGGACGTTTTGAGTGTTGGGACATGCGATATCTATCAGTAATGCCTCTCTGTGTTCTTTTTTTATGATGATGATATCTGGCCTGTTGTCACTGACTGCAACATCTGTCACAACTCCTCTGTCCCAGTAGAGCTTGTGTGTGGCATTTTCGAGTACTGCAGATGGTGTGTATTTCCAATAGAGGACGGAGCTTTGAAGAAGTTTGTACTTCAAGGCCAGTTTCTGGTGGATAATGATGGCAACTTGATCGTGTCGATTTTTGTTGTCAGTGTTGGCAAGGAGGGAACAACCTGATATTATGTGTTGAATGGTCTCAATACATTTGCCACAGCGGCGACACTTCTCACTCTCTGTTGCTGGATCTTTTATGATAAATTTCCGATAGCTTCGAGTAGCAACAACTTGGTCTCGGATAGCTAAAATAAATCCCTCTGTTTCCGGAAAGAGGACCGAGTGGGTCAGCCATGCGTGCGACGCTAACTTGTCGATGTGAGGCTGGTCCAACTCATGTGGAAACTTCCCATGAAGCGCCTTCTGTTTCCAATTCCCGATCTTGTATTCGGTAGTTTTCATTTCGTTTACTGGAGAATCTAAATATGGCAGATGGAGTGGTGTGTAATTATCATCAGCTGAAGATACAGTGCGATGGAGAGGGGATGTTTCTCCTTTGTTGTGGAAAAATGCACGCAGAGTTGTCACTTGTTTTGTATGAAGGTTCATGATGTCTATCAGTCCTCTACCACCTTCAGACCGAGGTAGAGTCAGGCACTCTGTTGCTGATTTCGGATGGTGCATACGATGGCGTGATAAAAGCACCGATGTTTTTCGTTACAGATCGTGCAGCTCAGTTTGAGTCCACCTGATGATACCAAAGGAGTATGTAACTACGGGCATTGCAAATGTGTTAACTGCCTTAATGATATATTTAGCGCTAAGTTTTGAAGAGAAAACACTGCAAAGTCGTGAAGCATACAGCTCAGTTATGTTCTTCTTGATATCACCATGTTTGAGACGGGTACTCTGGGCGAACCCAAGATGGTACAATACGCCTTCCTCCAACGGCTGAATACTTCTCTGTCCCTCTCCAACAGGTATTCCTTGTGCAGAGTGCGAGCCTCTAATAACAGGCTCTGTTCTGCACTTATCAAAACCAAAAGGCATATGGATATCTGAGGAAAAGCTCTGAGTGATAGAGATGAGGTATTGTAGGTGCACTTTAGTTGATGAATACAGTTTAATGTCATCCATGTAAAGAAGATGGTTCATCTAGTACGCTTCACCATGATTACCCTTAATACTAAATCCGTAGATACTACTGTTCAGGATTTGCGAGAGAGGATTCAAAGCCAGACAAAACCAAAGTGGGCTTAGCGAGTCGCCTTGGAAAATTCCTCGGTGAATCGGTATTAATGAAGATGTTAAACGAGTGCCACCCAATGTAAGTTGGAGGGCAGTGCTCCATGAAACCATTACGCTTTTCAGGAAGTTCACTCTAATAGGGTTGACCTTGTAAATCTCCAAGCTCTGTATTAGCCATCTATGAGGCACGGAATCGAAAGCTTTTTGGTAATCAATAAAGCAGGCCTAAAGGTTTTGTGATCTACGACAGGACTGCTCTAACGCCACGGCATCAATAGTGAGCTGTTCCTTACATCCTTATTATTATTATTATTTTTAATTTCTCATAATTATGGTACAACTTAGTTTACAAGGTACGGATTTGTTAATCAAGTACCCTGTAAACCTATTACCGGGATTACAAAATCTAACAATATGGCACGTACCCAGCAGCACTGCCTTCTGTATTCTGGCAATCAGGTGTTTCATTTTCAGTTCCTCCAAAGCTATTGGCAACGTCTTTGGATCAACTCCCATGGAAGAGATCACCACTGGCAAAATCCTCACACATTTTAATCCCCATACTTTTCGTATTTCTTCCGCCAACGGTGCGTAATTGTTTGTCTTTTTAGTTTGGGTGGTTTGCATATTCTGGCTAAGTGGGACAGCAACGTCTATCAAGTAGGCCCTTTGCATTCTTTTATTGAGCTAGACAATATCAGGTCGATTGGCCAAGATTTTCTGGTCGGTTAAAATAGGTCTATCCCAATACATCTTATAATGTTCATTTTCAAGCACGTTGGCAGGCTGGTAATTGTAGTACACAATGCTCGTATCCAGAAGTCCAGATTTTATAGCTAGCTCTTGATGTAAGATCTTAGCAACATCATTGTGCCTCTTGGTATACTCTATACCAGCCAGCGTAGAGCAGCCACCGATGATATGATCGACGGTTTCTAGCGCTGAGGTACGACATCGATCATCTGCTACATTCTCTTTAAGAATGTGCTGTCTATATTTTTTGTTGCAATGACACGATCCTGTATCGCAATTACAAAGTCCTCAGTTTCACTGAATAGCGAACCATGCTTCAACCATAAGTTCGACAATGATCGGTCGACATGATGTTGACTGAGCAAGTGAGGGTGTACACCATGCAGTTCTTTTCGTAACCATGCCATCTGGCGCTGTTCAAACGAAGTAACGTGCTCTTTTGTGTCATATTGCATGTCTGCAAGTCGTAGTGGTGTGAATCTCCTATCGCTTTCAACAATGACTTCGTACAGAGGAGTACTTCTAGCGCCAAAGAAGTACTGTCGCAGACGTTCCAGTTGCCTACTTTGGGCGATTGTGAGATCAATGACCCCTCGACCGCCTTCGTTCCGTGGTAGTGTGATACGCTCGATCGCTGCCTTTGGATGATGAAGCCGATATTTTGTCATTGAGACTTGTACTCTCCGTTCTATCTGCTCTAAATCTGTCTTAGACCACTTAACGATCCCGATCGAATACATAATTACAGGTACTGCCCACGTGTTAAGGGCTTTGACCATCTTGCCTGCACCCAAGTATGATTTCAAATCCATATCCACTCGATTAAATAACTTTTTCTGTAAATTGGCTTTAATTTGTGTGTGTCGGATCCCTCAAAGCTGAAGAAAGCCCAAGTATTTGTAGGTCTCGCCCTCATCCAAACACTCGATTAGCTCATCTAGACCAACATCGAAGCCCTCTGTTCTATCAACTTTCCCTCTTGCCAGTATGATCGCCTTGCATTTTTGAAGTCCGAATTCCATCGCTATATCGTTGCTAAACGTCTGCGTGATATCGAAGAGCCCTTGCAGTTGACCCCGTGTGCTTGCATAGATCTATAAGACATCCATGTACAGTCTATGTGAAACCTTGTGCTTCACCTCACCAGCTTGCATCTCAAATCCCAATCCACTCCTATTTAACTACACATTGAGCGGGTTTAAGCACAGACAGAACCATAGAGGACTGAACGAATCTCCCTGAAATATTCCACGGTCAATTCGAATTGCACGGGACGGAGTGATTTGGCATCGGTATTTTAGATGAAGTTTCACATTCCATCTAGACATGATAGATTGTAGGCATTGGACAATGATGGGATCGCACTTGTAGATTTTTAATATTTCGACAAATATGAATGAGGTGCTGTACCCGTATTACCTACCAATACCTGTTGAATCCCTCGATGACAGCTGGATCGTAGAACCTAAAAATCCCCGGCAAGAAAACCCCCCAAGTTCTACCAACAGAAAAAAGGGATATTAGGGCCACTCGAATACCTAACAGGATGTATTAAGACTGACCAAGGCTCAATGAAAAACAACTAGCTCAAAACACAAGAGTTCTTCAAAAGGAAGAAAGAATCTCAAATGTGTCGTAAACCCTAAAATACCTAGCGATGGCCCTCTTAATACACCCTTCCACCACCTCTACAAAGCACCAAGCAATAATTAAAACCAAATAATAAATTAGTTTATTGCAAGAATAAACATGACAAGAAATATAAATTTTGCCAATACTACGACCAATCAAAATATCATTAATTATACTGGATTGTCTTCCAGCTATGGAATATGGGAAAGGCTTCCAAAATGGATTACCCATTATCTCAACTAACTTTTAGTTCTTTCAAAAATAAGGTATAATAATAATAATGTTCGATCCCATATGATAAGCACACACAAAAAAATATGAATTGACTAAATTGGATTCACATCGGTTCATTAATTTAATGAACATCTTACACAAAAATACCCTGATAAAAACCAATAATCTTACACGACATTTTCAAGATCATTATGTGGTCTTGTTATTTAACGATGAAATTATTATGTGCATATTTACAGAATATACAAATTTATACATGATTCTAGAATAATTTCGATTATTCTCCTCCCACTGACTTAATGTCACGACATTCACTTCTGCTTAAATTTGTTTGATTGTCTCATTTCTCATTTCAGGGTATTTCTGCCGAACAGTTAAGTTAAGCAAAAATTAATCATAGCTTCAGCATTAAATAGTTATCGATTATCCTTGTTAAACATACATGCTATATCAAAGTCAATTATAATTTTACTGGAAATATTAAACTGGATATCCACTCAAGAGTTTTAATAATAATGCTCAGAAAAATACTAAACTTCACACAGGCATTACTTCAAAATAATAACAGCGATGAAGTCACCTATGACATAAAATATTAATCATACTAGGTAAAATCCACGCCCCTCCTTGGTTGAAACCTCAATCTATTCTTGATTGGCACACGTGGCTCAATCTTCAACAAGAAAATTTGCTTCGCAAAGCACAGTATCGAAATACTTAATCACAAGAGCATTATTCCTAATACATGCCTCTTAAATTTTAACATGCACCTATAATTGGTGCCTTACAGTTTAAAATCCACAATTATGAAAATCAGCTGATCGGAATAAAAGCCTGAACTCGTGCTCAGAAAAGAATTTGATTCTGTAACAGGTTATTAATAAAGCCTAGTGGATTCCAGAAATACTCCACCTAATTTTAGAAAACTTGCCTTACATTGATGTGTTACAATATTCATAGTTCTTAAATGTATGACTTATAGTAAGTCCTGCGTGGGATTATCGTCGCAAATTTGGATGTCGTTCAAATACCCTCTTAATACACAAAAACCATTGCGTCAGAGGCAATGATATCAATTTAATCCAGTGTTAACTTCATAAGAGAAGAAAGGTATAACACTCCCAACCACTCAAAACTGAGGTTGTAAAACGATTATAAAAATATATCCAATCTCAAAATAAGATCTTCCTTGAATTTCCCGAACGCGAGAATGTCGGCGGATTAATCCTACAGCATGAATCTAGGTTAACTACAGAGGCTAAGCAACTAATGATCCATTAGAACAATCCATTTCGAAAATCACGTTCAGAAAATACAAGTTAAATCTGTTAATAAACCTGATGAAAAATAGTCTTAAGACTCGAAGTAACTTTCAGAATAACTGGATCCGAAAACTTCCTAATATCGTTATGTTAATTAGGAAATAAAAATTCTCCCCAGAGAATAAGATAATCCAAGCGAAAGTGCTTAAAGAACAAATGCACTACAAAATGTAAAACTCAGTCAGAGTTCTCAACGTCGCTGAAAATTTGCGTTACTAAAATATTCTTACACAAAAATCTGGAGATCTTCCTCCTAAAGGGTCTTCTCGATAATGAGGATGAGCATATCAGATTAAATTCTGTAAAATACTATTGAAATTTTAAATTTATCAATCAAAATTACAAAAAGGATGCACTCATTTTTATGAGTCAAAATCCTGGCATCATAGAAGGTCAGCCCCGAATTAGGCATCGGACCTGCACCCTCTACTCAACCATTTAATCTACAATAATCAAAATATGGCAATTTGTGGTTGTTCAAATGCCCTAGCTACACTCCAGTAACAAGTTGAAGTGTTCTGTACCTTTGGCGATTCTGGGTGCGGTGAAAAAAAGGATATCGTTGGCCATGCTAGTCTCCAGATCAACACATGACATGATAGAATCCAACTAGGTCCCCAGTGTACGGACCATGGTCCTCTCAGGCTCGAACAACTCCTGGCCGGTCGAAATGTCCCAATATGTCCTGGCGATATCTTTCCACGCGCATTAGAATAACGATGGTTGAACCGCGAACATTTTATCAACTCGTCATGTTGCGGGAATGAATTTGAACAACCGCTAAATAGTTCCAAAATGAAGATGCACTTGGGATCGTGTTCGCATGTGTCCGCGCGATCCATTGCATTACGAAACTCGCTTGTATACTTCATAGTAAATGAACGTTGCTGCAAACTGTCATGCTATCGCCCTGCTGATGCAGTATTCCTATTGTAATCTAGCCTGTCATCTCAATGAATATAGACTTCATTGTACTGCTTCCCTCTGACATCTTGCTTGAGAATATGCCGTTTTAATGAAGTATTGCCACTGTGAAAAGTTTGGATCAACTCCAGGTTATATTTCCGTGAAGTTTTACAAGCACCGTGTTACGATATAACGCACACGAACTGGCCGCCGGGATTATGAAAGTATCCTTCCGCATAGTCCGTTAGTGGCGGTGGAAACACGGTCGCAAAGATGAACATATTATATGTTTTAAATCATGACTGATTCCCATTATGCAAGTGTCTACTACACGTAGAATGCTGAATAAACTAGCTTATACACTTCGGCACGCTCACATATTTTGAAAATCCCGTTAACTAGCGATTTCACTATGTGCCGAGGTTATCACTGCACGCTGTCATTTTCTAGAGTTTACGCTCTCCACACGTGGTCGCCTGAGGAAGACATCCGCTATGCCCACTCCTCTGACGTCGCGAGTCGATATGTATCGCAGTCGTAGTATAATTACTTGTAACTTAACAGATCTTCTTCCTTTTTCACACTTGCTTTTGTAGTAGCTTTCTGCCATGGAGATATGCATACTGACGTAAATTACTGCTCACATATAGCGCTAAATATACTTTAATTCGTATTTATCATTCTCAGGTGTATCGATCGATATGATGTTAGACTCTATCAATATGTTTATTATCGACGACCTTTGGGGTTCTCTTCGGAAATACGAGCGCTCCCGATTTATTCTTGATAGCAGAACTGTTGCTTGCTGTACACCAGCTGTTATGATAGACTTCTGTGGCTAGCTTGAATGTTACAGGGTGTGCCAAAATACTGTATCCATATCTTTACTTAAGACCTTTAGGAATAATGGTACATTTTCCCTTTGATACCTTAAATAAAAGTCTCCTTATCTTTTATTTACACCATTCCAGGTAATTTCGGCATATGTAGCATTATTCAGTCAACACTCAGACTATCTTTTTCACATATTTTTTTAGTTTTTTTTTGCGTTGAAACGACCTATCGTATCTCTTCCATTTAGGCTTACTACCGCGTAAGAATTATTTTATTTTATAATAATGACTTCTCTGTCATGGTAATATCTTTCTTGAAGTCGTGAACAGGTAGAATGCGTGTCAGCTCAGTGCTCAATTTCTTCTCGAAAATGTTTTTCCTTTGTCCCGGTCAGGTGTTCTTTCTGAACTCCGACCTTCTCTGCTAGTGCTGGGTTGTGACTTATCTAGATTTTCATCCTTTCTTTCCTTCGATTTTCTTCGTCCAACCTCCGTGGACTTATCTCGCCCTCTCTTGAGCCTCTCCTGTTGCACTTTCTTATCGGACGCCTCCGTGCGATAATTGTTGTATCTTGAGTACCCTTGATTTTGACTCTTATCTCTGTTGTCACGGGCATCTCTATCATTCCTATCATATCTGTTATCTCGATTATTTCGATCATATCTATAATTCCTGTTATAAGGCGTTTCTCGGTGATCATTCCGGTTTCGATCATAATCTCTTTGATAGAAATATCTCTCCTCGTGGCGACGTTGCCATGGTCTCTCCTGGGCGTCCCTACGTTGGTTTTCCCATTTCCTCTCTTCCTGATAGTTATTTCTAATGGGACCTACTCTATCATCTCTTCTTTGCTCATAACGATCCGTCTGCTGGGTACAGTTTCGATTCCTGCCTGGCATTTTTGACTATGGTTGGTTGCGTCATAATACTCACGTGGTCTAATCGATGTAACGAGTCATCTAAAGACGTTAAAGTTGATACTCCGGAAGAAATAATTGACCTCCTTACTTCCGCAGGTAATTGACTTGAAATAGATTCAAGAAGTTCTTCTTGGGTTAATGTAGGCTGGAGAAAACGGAGGTTTGCTAACTGGCATGCAAAGTACTCAGCATAGCTGGTTGGTCCTGTACTGGAGTATTTGCGTGAATAGACTTCCGATCTCACATTTTGGTGGACCTCGAACGACCAAAATCTCTGTATGAAGGCCTCCGAAAACTGTTCAAAATTGTCAAATGTGTAACGAAAGGCCCTGAACCATTGTAACGGTGCATCAGTAAGAAACCTTTCCACCATACGTAGCTCACGCTCACGAGGCACATGTGACTCCAAAAAGTATTCTCTTAATGCCCTTATAAATTCGATCGGTATCATTCCATCTAGGTTGCTTAACTTCCTCGGTTTGTCATCAAAGTTTCTTATTATAGTTACATTCAGTGCCCTTTCCATTGATCTCGAAGTATAACCATCCATGCCTACGTTGGGGTTCGGAGAACTAATCGTCTCCCTGCTTGTTCGAATGGGACTCGGATGTTTCGTTTGACTGATTTGAACGATGGGTTCGTTATTGGGAGATTCCTGCATCATCATTTCCCTACTATCAGGTACTATCACTTCAGGTTGTTGAACTACAACTCTTTTTTTTAGCGTATGGCTTTTAGTGCCGGGAGTGTCCGAGGACATGTTCGGCTCGCCAGTTTTGTAGCTGCTTCGAGACGGACACCCAATGGGTGAGCTACAAGTACCGTTGGGGAGGAGAGTTGGAAGGGAAGGGCGAGGAGTTGGAAGGTAGCGGCTGTGGCCTATAGTTAGGGACCAATCCCGGCATTTGCCTGGAAGGAAGATGGGAAACCACAGAAGACCATCTTCAAGGTTGCCGGCGGGGGGATTCGAACCTCCTCGCCTCTCGGATGTGAGCGACTGCCATTAGTCATGCCGTAACGACCACGGCTAACTCACCCGGTACTACAACTCTAAAATTGGACTGTAAAAGTGATCGCAATTGATCTTTTAGCGTATCTACTCTAAGTTGATATGCCCTTCTAGATAAATTTGCTCGAGACCCTTTCTAATTTCATTAATCTCGGAAGTTTTCTTCTCCCTGACCTCATTTAACTCTATCCTACTTTGGTCGACAGTATTAATACGTTTCTCTAAATCGAATATGTTATTAACCTGTGTATTTTGAATTCCATCCATTCTTTTGCTTAGATCTTCCCTAACATCTATTATGTCTTTGCTATTAGTTGCAAGACCAGTGGCAAGTTTGGATTCTAACCTAGATTTCTCACCGTTAAAACATTCCTCATTAATTTTCATGATGTCTTTACGAAATGTTACAATATTATGTTCTATGATCCCTTTCAAATCTATGTCAAAATCATCCCTGAGGAGTTTTGTATGATCGGTTACTTGTGATCGGAGTGTCCCCATTTCACCTTTAAACTGCTCCAGGCTATTCTGGGTCTGATTAGTGTCATGGGAAAACTGTAGCTGAAGTGCATCTAAATTTTCCTTACTAACCTTCCCACTTTTTTCAAAGTCTAGTCTAATTTCAAATTGAAACTCATTACTTGATTTTTCTAGCTCCTTTAACTCAACCTCCTTCTTATTTTGACTAGATTCGATTTTTCGAACCTCTAACTCCATTTTCTTTTGGTTCGATTCAATTTTATTAATATCATTCTGAATATTTTTGACTTGGGACTGAATCTCCTTTTGACTGGATTCTATTAATCCCACATTTGTTCTTAAATCATTGATTTGCGATTGCATAATCCTTACATTAGTGTTAACATCCTTTACTGTTTCCTCAATTCCCTTTTGACTAGTCTGAACATTGTTATGATCTGTTTGCATTGATGTTTGACTATTTTGCATTGATGTTTGACTATTTTGAATTGATGTTTGACTAGTTTGAATAGTGTTAATGTCAAGTTGCATTCTTTCTTGGCAAACCTGTACCAAGCCATCATTAGCTCGGACTGTACTGATATCTAATTGTGTTTTTCTATTATCTTCCTGGATATTTCGATATTAGACTCTACACTGGTAACCTTCTTTTCTACCCTTTGAGAACTATATTTAATAGCCTTCAAGGAAGATTGCATAGTATCAATTTCCCCCTGATACCTTCAGCAACTGCATCTTTTATCAATCCCTGATTTTGAATAACAGTTTCGGACATACGGTCTAATGCAGATTTAGTTTGGACCTTAATATTTTCTATGTCCTGATTCAGATTATCCATTTTATTTCGAATAATTTCAAACATCTCTTTAACGTCCCCGACAGTGACCATGTTACCTTCAGACATGCTTCACTACACTTCACAAGAAATAAGAATACCACACCAACAAAGCACAGCGAGAACATCTACAAACAACTACCATGATGATGATGATGATTTGTTTTAAGGGGCCTAACATCTAGGTTATCGGCCCAAACAACTACCATTTACCATACATGCTCATCGTCAATGTCTAGCATTACCTTAAAATAAGCTTATGTCTAAACCCGAAGTGTCCAATTTGATTTGAGATCGCCTATATACAAGTGCGTGATGGTTTATATCGGTGAAGGTCTTTGATTCTACCATTACTCAAATTTAAATTTACTACAAACACTTCTATTTTAATGATGATGTCAGCAATGATCATCAGCCGGAAACAAGTAGAACAAATTATTAACAAAGCGTGTGGCACCACTCCAATACATAAAGTACAAAATTTTAATAATGGTTGCTATACCACTTGTAAGTCAAGTAGCTCGAGTATCCTCGTAATTGCTTTATTCCATAGGAATTCCAATAGTTCATGCCAAAATATTGGTTCACCAATATTTTATTTCCTTGATTCATGATCACACAGGAAACACGCTGTTCCAATTCGTGATCTCTGTTACATGATCATAAAACTAATTTCCACTTTGTACTTTCAGTTTCAATTTTGGCAGAATTTTGGCATTCAACTCCCTGGTATTCGCTCTGGTGTTCCAGTTTTTCGAAGCCCCTGAGCTGGGCGCCACCTCATACCTATACCTACCAATACCTGTTGAATCCCTCGATGACAGCTGGATCGTAGAACCTGAAAATCCCCGGCTATAAAAAACCCAAGTACTACCAACAGACAAAGGGATAATAGGGCCGCTCCAATACCTAACAGGATGTATTAAGACTGACCAAGGCTCAAAGAAAGAAAAACTAGCTCAAAACACAAGAGTTCTTCAAAAGGAAGAAATAATCTCAAATGTGTCGTAAACCCTAAAATACCTAGCGATGGCCCTCTTAATACACCCTTCCATCACCTCTATAAAGCATCACGCAATAATTAAAACCAAATAATAAATTAGTTCATTGCAAGAATAAACAGGACAAGAAATATAAATTGTGTCAATACTACGACCAATCAAAAATATCATTAATTATACTGGATTGTCTTCCAGCTATGGAATATGGGAAAGGCTTCCAACATGGATTGCCTATTATCTCAACTAACTTTTAGTTCTTTCAAAAATAAGGTATAATAATAATAATTTTCGATCCTATATGATAAGCACACACAAAACAATATATGAATTGAACAAATTGGATTCACTTCGGTTCATTAACTTAATGAACATCATACACAAAAATACCCCGATAAAAACCAATAATCTTCCACGACATTTTCAATAGCATTATGTGGTCTTGTTATTTAACGATGAAATTATTATGGCATATTTACAGAATATACAAATTTCTACATGATTCTAGAATAATTTCGATTATTCTCCTCCCACTGACTTAATGTCACGACATTCACTTCTGCTTAAATTTGTTTGATTGTTTCATTTCTCATTTCAGGGTATTTCTGCCGAACAGTTAAGTTAAGCAAAAATTAATCATAGCTTCAGCATTAAATAGTTATCTATTATCCTTGTTAAACATACATGCTATATCAAAGTCAATTATAATTTTACTGGAAATATTGAACTGAATATACAATCAAGAGTTTTAATAATAATGCTCAGAAAAATACTGATCTTCACCCAGGCATTACTTCAAACTAATAACAGCGATAAAGTCACCTATGACACAAAATATTAATCATACCAGGTTAAATGCAACGCCCCTCCTGGGTTGAAACCTCTTTCAATCTATTCTTGATTGGCACACGTGGCTCAATCTTCAACAAGAAAATTTGCTTCGCAAAGCACTGTATCAAAATACTTAAACACAAGAGCATTATTCCTAATACAAGCCTCTTAAATTCTAACATGCACCTATAATTGGTGCCTTATTGTTTTAAATCCACAACTATGGAAATCAGCTGTTCGTAATAAAATCCTGAACTCGTGCTCAGAAAAAGAATTTGATTCTGTAACAGGTTATTAATAAAGCCTAGTGGATTCCAGAAATACTCCACCTAATTTTAGAAAACTTGCCTTACATTGATGTGTTACAATATTCATAGTTCTTAAACGTATGACTTATAGTAAGTCCTGCGTGGGATTATCGTCGCAAATTTGGATGTCGTTCAAATACCCTCTTAATACACAAAAACTATTGCGTCAGAGGCAATGATATCAATTTAATCCAGTGTTAACTTCATAAGAGAAGAAAGGTATAACACTCACAACCACTCAAAACTGAGGTTGTAAAACGATTATAAAAATATATCCAATCTCAAAACAAGATCTTCCCTGAATTTCCTGAACGCGAAAATGTCGGTGGATTAATCTTACAGCATGAATCTAGGTTAACTACAGAGGCTAAGCAACTAATGATCCATTAGAACAATCCATTTCGAAAATCACGTTCAGAAAATACAAGTTAAATCTGTTAATAAACTGATGAAAAATAGTCTAAAGACTCGAAGTAACTTTCAGAATAACTGGATCCGAAAACTTCATAATATCGTTATAATAATTAGGAAAGAAAAATTCTCCTCAGAGAATAAGATAATCCAAGCGAAAGTTCTTAAAGAACAATTGCACTAGAAAATGTAAAACTCAGTCAGAGTTCTCAACGCCGCTGAAAATTTGCGTTACTAAAATATTCTTATACAAAAGTCTAGAGATCTTCCTCCTAAAGGGCCTTGTCGATAGAGAGGATGAGCATATCAGGTTAAATACTGTAAAATACTATTGAAATTTTAAATTTATCAATCAAAATTACAAAAAGGATTTTTATGAGTCAAAATCCTGGCGTCATAAAAGGTCAGCCCCGAAATAGGCATCGGACCTGCACCCTCTACTCAACCATTTAATCTACAATAATCAAAATATGGCAATTTGTGGTTGTTCAAATGCCCTAGCTACACTATAGTAACAAGTTGAAGTGTTCTGTACCTTTGGCGATGCTGGGTGCGGTGAAAAAAGGATATCGTTGGCCATGCTAATCTCCAGACCAACACATGACATGATAGAATCCAACTAGATCCCCGTGTACGAACCATGGTCCTCTCAGGCTCGAACAACTCCTGACCGGTCGAAATGTCCCAATATGTCCTGGCGATATCTTTCCACGCGCATTAGAATAACGATGGCTGAACCGCGAACAGTTTATCAACTCGTCATTTTGCGGGAATGAATTTGAACAACTGCTAAATAGTTCCAAGATGAAGATGCACATGGGATCGTGTTCGCATGTGTCCGCGCGATCCATTGCATTACGAAACTCGCTTGTATACTTCATAGTAAATGAACGTGTAACATTTTAAAATCTTTTGATTTTTATCTGATCATTAACTAACCAACCAACTAGAAAGAAGTCTTGTTTAGATAACATTATTACTAATGTGCCAACAAATGGTTATAATTTTGGTGTTACAAAACCTCTCTTGTCTGACCATAGTGGCCTCTGGCTAACATTTCAAATTGATACAGGACACTTCCCAGAAAATAGGCAAGTCAAGTATATTAGGATGTTGAGCGACAATAACTTTCTTAGATTATGGCACGAGTTAACCGGCAGGAATTTGGAAAACATAATTGTGAGCTATAACAATGTTTCTGAAGCAGCTGGTAAGTTTATGAATATAATACATACTTCCTTAAATAAATGCTGCCCAATTAAGAAAAAATAATTAACAGTCCAGATCAAAAACAAAGTAAAAATAACACCAAATGGTATACGCCTTACCTTGATGTTATTAGGAAGCTATAGATCATGTATTACACTAAAGCAAAGAAAGGAGACCCACAGGATATAGAAAACTATAATCACATAAAAAATATATCGGGGGGGGGGGGGAATTAAAGCAGAAAAAAAGAGAGCGAATGATGGGTTCATTAATAATGCAAAGAATAAATGTAAAGCTGCTTGGTTAATCATAAACAAGGAACTGGGTAAAAATAAAAGTAAGGACTCTACACCAATAACGCCAAATGTGTTAAATGAATATTTTATAAATTCTGATGGAAATATGGTCAAAGGTTTGGAATATGAAAATCGTCATACAATGTTTATGGATAAATTGGAAAACCATAAGGTAGATGAAAATCCCACACAATCCTTCAGATGGAGACAAATAACATATGAGAAGGTTCTAAACATAGTTTCAGAACTAAACAATTCAAAATGTGAGGATTGTTATGGAACGTCGAATTTTATTCTAAAACAAATAATAGACATCATAGTATTACCTTTAACTTATCTAATAAACTGTATATTTACTATTGGAGTTTTTCCAGAGTGTCTGAAAATCACAATCACAATTCCAGTCCTTAAAAAAGGAGATATGATTGACCCCAGTAACTATAGGCCAATCTCAATTGTCCCATTTATTTCCAAAATAATAGAACAGTGTATGAAAGAACAATTATCAGCATTCTTTGAGGAGCACAAGTTGTTTAATAGTACCCAATTTGGTTTCAGAACTGGTAAGTCAACGGTTCAAGCTGTTGAAGCTGTTGTTGATGAAGTGATTGCTGGATTTGAATCTCAACTTATTACATCTGTCACACTCTTAGACCTAAGAAAAGCTTTCGATTCTGTGGATCATAATATATTAATACAAAAACTTCACTATTATGGAGTTAAAGATTGTGAATTATCATTAATTACCTCCTATCTCCACAAGAGAAGGCAAATAGTTGCAATAGACAACCAAAAATCTGCTCCGCTCATTGTAAATACAGGTGTAGCCCAAGGTTCAGTCATTGGAGCCTTTTTCTTTCTGGTCTATATAAACGACATTGTTAGTAATATAAATGCCAAGTCAATACTGTATGCTGATGACATCACTGTAATAACAAGTGATAGAGACCTAACTTTCCTTGAAGAGAAAAGAAACAAATTATTAGGTGAATCAACTTCTTGGCTAAAGGTAAACAAACTATTTCTAAACAGTAACAAAACAGAAGAAATCTATTTTCACTTAGACAAATTGGCTTCAAGTAGTCATGAATGCAGCTCTGTTAAGTTGTTGGGAATCCATTTAGACTAAATTAAACTGGGACATTCACACACAAAAATTATGTACAAAATTAGCACGAGTCTTATTCTTATTGATTTGGAAGTCAGTTAGTGCTAATCAGATTATTCTCGCATACTATGCATTTTTCCATTCACATTTAACTTATGGTATAATATTGTGGGGAATCTCAACAGGGGCACAATATGTTTTCAGATGGCAGAAGAAGGCAATAAGATGTCTACAAGGCAAGCCTAGTACAGAATCCTGCAGAAATCACTTCCAAGAACTTGGAATTATGACACTTACATCAATATACATATTCCATAGCGTAGTGTATATTAAAGAAAATCTCAGTGTATATAAAAATCGAAGGGATGTGCATTCACACACCACAAGAATAAGAAACCAGTTAGATACACCTCATGTCAGATCAAAGAAAACACAAGACCACTACAAATACTATGGAATTAAAATCTTCAACAAACTACCAACACAACTACAGCAGGAGTCTATAAACATTTTCAAAGCTTCCATTAAGCGATGGCTCATTAACAGCAGTATTTACACTTTGGTCGAATTTGAAGAGAAAATAACACTCTGCCCAGATGGACCATAGAAGATCAACTTTTTCTTACTGTATTCGTGTTATTTTATACTTATTTTATTTTATAGAATTCAGTAAGCTGGTAATAATACTTGTAATATATTATACATAACTTTGTTATTTTATTGTAAATTGAACATGTATTTTTAACAATGTGACGTAGTCTAATACAACGATAAGTTGTTAAATGACAATAAATATTGATTGATTGATTGATTGATTGATTGATTGATTGATTGATTGATTGATTGATAAAAAACTGTCCCCGCTATCGTCCTGCTGATGCAGTATTCCTATTATAATCTAACCTGTCATCTCAATGAATATAGACTTCATTGTACTCCTTCCCTCTGACACCTTGCTTGAGAATATGCCGTTTTAAAGAAGTATTGCCACTGTGAAAAGTTTGGATCAACTCCAGGTTACATTTCCATGAAGTTTTACAAGCACCGTGTTACGATATAACGCACACGAACTGGCCGTCGGGATTATGAATGTATCCTTCCGCATAGTCCGTTAGTGGCGGTGGAAACACGGTCGCAAAGATGAACATATTATATGTTTTAAATCATGACTGATTCCCATTATGCAAGTGTCTACTACACGTAGAATGCTGAACGAACTAGCTTATACACTTCGGCACGCTCACACGTTTTGAAAATCCCGTTAACTTGCGATTTCAATTTCACTATGTGCCGAGGTTATCACTGCACGCTGTCATTTTCTAGAGTCTACGCTCTCCACACGTGGTCGCCTGAGGAAGACATCCGCTATCCCCACTCCTCTGACGTCGCGAGTCGATATGTATCGCAGTCGTAGTATAATTACTTGTAACTTAACAGATCTTCTTCCTTTTTTCATACTTGCTTTTGTAGTAGCTTTCTGCCATGGAATTATGCATACTGACGTAAATAACTGCTCACATATAGCGCTAAATATACTTTAATTCGTATTTATCATTCTCATGTGTATCGATCGATATGATGTTAGACTATATCAATATGTATATTATCGACGACCTTCGGGCTTCTCTTCGGAAATACGAGCGCTCCCGATTCATTCCTGATAGCAGAACTTTTTCTTGCTGTAAACCAGCTGTTATGATATACTTCTGTGGCTAGCTTGAAAGTTACAGGGCGTTCCAAAATACTGTATCCATATCTTTACTTAAGACCTTTAGGAATAATGGTACAGTACGGAGTCATAGGCTTTCTTGTAATCAATGTAGGCCATACACAAGTTTCTTTGTCCTTTCATAGCCAAATTTACAATAACTGAATCTATTATCACTTGATCCTTGCTGCCTTGCGTATTCCATCGGCACCCTTTCTGCTCTTCAGCGAGTATCCCATTCGCCTCGCAATGCCCATACACTTGTTCCGCAATTATAGCCATAAATAGCTTGTAAAGCACCGACAGGCAAGTGATGGGCCTGTAGTTCGACGGATCTCTTAATTCTTCACCTTTTGGTATCAATAAGGTATCGCTCATGAACAGAAATTACGGAGCTTCCTCAGGAAATCGTAAAATTCACGTGAAGGGTTTGGCTATTGCTTCATGGGCACCTGTGAACTTCTTACACCAGTAGTCTATATATATAAAAATCAATGTTACGTGATAGTTTGTCTGTCTGTGGGTCTGTGGGTATGTCTCCTATGCGTTCATATACCATTCGTCCGATTGCGATGAAACTTGGGTGAGATGTTGAGTACACTCCAAGGAAGGTTTCTGACTTAGTAAATCCATTTTACAATAGGTAGCGCACGCGTAGATTCAACAAATGAGCTACGATGCGCGAAGCATTTCAACAAAGTCCCGTGTGTGTTCATATACCATTCGTCCGATAGCGATGAAACTTGGGTGAGATGTTGTGTACACTTACGCGAAGGTTTCAAAATTAGTGAATACATTTCACAGTAGATAGCGCACGAGTATATTCAACAAATGAGCGACGACACGCACAGCGTTTCAACAAAGTCCCGTATGCATTCATATACCATTCGTCCGATAGCTATGAAACTTGCGTAAAATGTTGTGTACACTGCAGGGAAATTTTCTGGCTTAGTACATCCACTTTACAATGGGCAGCGCACGAGTAGATTCAACAAATGAGCTACGACGCGCGAAGCATTTCAACAAAGTCACGTTTGCGTTCATATACCATTCGTCCGATAGCGATGAAACTAGGCTGAGATTTTGTGTGCACTCCAGGGAAGGTTTCCAGCTCAGTAAATCCCTTTAAAAATAGGTAGGGCACGAGTAGAATCAACAAATGAGCGACGACGCGCGAAGCGTTTCAACAAAGTCCCATATAATTTCATATACCATTCATCCGATAGCGATGAAACTTGGGTGAGATGTTGTGTACACTCCAGGGAAGGTTTCTGGCTTAGTACATACATTTTACTATAGGTAGCGCACCAGTAGATTCAACAAATGAGCGATGACACGTGAAGCGTTTCAATAAAGTCCCGTATAAAGTCATATACCATTCGTCTGATAGTGATAAATGTTTGGTGAATTGTTGTGTACACTCCAGGAAAGGTTTCTGGCTAAGTAAATCCATTTTACAATACGAAGCGCACGTTTATGTTCAACAAATGAGTGACTCCGCGCGAAGCGTTTCGACAACGTCCCGTATACGTTCGCATACCATTCATCCGATTGCGATGAAACTTGGGTGAGATGTTGTGTACACTCCAGGGAAGGTTTCTGGCTGAGTACATCCATATTACAATATGTAGCGCAAGAGTAGAATCAACAAATGAGCGACGACACGCGAAGCGTTTCAACCAAGTCCCGTATGAATACATGTACCATTCTTCCGTAGCTATGAAACTTGGGTGAGATGTTGTGTACACGTCATGGAAAATTTCTGACTTAGTAAATCCCCTATACAATATGCAGCGCACAAGTTGATTCAACAATGAGGGACGACGCGCGAAGCGTTTCAACAAAGTCCCGTATAAGGTCATATACCATTCTGCCGTTAGCAGTGAAACTTGGGTGAAATATGGTGGACACTCCAAGGAAGGTTTCTGGCTTAGTAAATACATTTCACAGTAGGTAGCACACGAGTAGATTCGACAAATGAACGACGACACGCGGAGCGTTTCTATACAGTCCCCCATATTTCATATCCCATTAGTCCGATAGCGATGAAACTTTGGTGAGATGTTGTGGACACTTACGTGACGGTTTCTAACTTAGTAAATACATTTTACAGTAGGTAGCGCACGAGTAGATTCAACAAATGAGTGACGGAGCGCGAATCGTTTAAACAAAATCAGGTATGCGTTCATATACTATTCATCCGATTGCGATGAAACATTGATCAGTTATTGTGTACCCGCCAGGGAAGGGGACTTAGTAAATCCATTTCACAATAAGTAGCGCAAGAGTAGATGCAACAAATGGGTGACGACGCGCGAAGCGTTTCAACAAAATCCCCTATTGCGTTTATATAACATTCATCGATTGCGATGAAACCTTGATGAGTTATTGTGTACACGCCAGGGAAGGGCTTCGACTTAGTAATACATTTCTCAATAGGTAGCTCACGAGTAGATTCAACAAATGAGTGACAGCGCACGAATCGTTTAAACAAAACCCCGTATACGTGCATATACCATTCATCCGATTGCGATGAATCATTGATGAGTTATTGTGTACACGCCAGGGAAGGGTTTCGACTTAGTAAATCCATTTCACAATAGGTAGCGTACGAGTTGATTCAACAAATGAGTGACAGCGATGAAACTTTTGAAAGTTGTTGTGCACGCTCCCACGAATGGTTCTAAATTATAAAATCCATTTTACGATAGCTTAGAGGCAGTTAACATGTTGTGTATCCAAAAGCACTTCAAGAAACAGAATTTCAACGCCAACACTTTCTTTGATTGGCATTGCAACGCATGCTGGGTACAGCTTGTTGTGTATAAAATCTGGCCCAGGCGCTTTCCAGTTCTGTGTACGTAGAGTCGCTGCCTTCACCTCATGCTCCATGATGTCAGGGCTATTCATTTCATTAATCGCACCAGAAAGCTTCGCCTCTTCTATCATCCAGTTGGCACGAAAATTGTGGTCTTTGGGCTGTTCCCAAATATTAACCCAGAAATTGGTGGCCTCTTCGATTGAAGGAGTATTATTCTTACGTACTGGATGAGAGTTTTGCAAGATGTTGTAGAATTGATTCTGGTTCAATGAAAATGATCTATTCTGATCTTTCTTCTTTTGACTTTCTTTGTACCTGCGTAGCCGTTTACTATAGACAGCCAATCTCTGAGTGCGCGTGTCTATTATTTCCGACAGCTTGTCTTGATCCAGCTCATCTAAACGACTTGGTTGTATTATGCGCACTACATTCCTGATTTGTCTAAGGGACCGATTTCCTGTTTTGAATTGTGTCAGTTGACCAAGTTCTCTACGAAGCTCCTCAATCTTCTTCTCCAGGCGCTTTTGCCATGTGGGAGGCATCACTGAGCTCGCACGGACCCTTGCATATTGTGGCACAATTTTAATACCAATCGCTTGTACGGCAGCTAACGCACCACAATAAATCACCAGTTGGACGTACTCTATATCATCCACACCATCTAGAGCTTTAGAGACCACTGTGTTGTTAAGATGGCTCACGATTGCGCTAAACTTTACAGAGGTGTTTACCTTCGGGATCTTAAGACGACAACATGAGTTAGTCCCATAGTACTTCTTCATTGCTTGTTGGAAATAGAAGATTGCTTGTTCACACAACGCCGCGTATTGTATATCTTGATGCAGACGAGTTTGTGTCTGAGGTTCTCTTTCCAACTGAAATTCATATTTTCCTTATTATTATTACTATTACTGTGGGAATGGTATCAGGAAGGCAGTGTATATAAATATATGGACTTTGAAAACAAAAGAATAGAGGACTTCCGCGTTAATGAAGGAGGAATATTGAAATTCTGGTGCTAGTGTTTGCCATGACTGGTCTGGCTAACCTCTTCATTCAGAGTGAAACTGGAATTTAATCATGGCGTAAGCTATGTGAAGTACTGAAAGAAGAATTTTATACAAATACGACCAGGGCGGAGCTTTACAAATTTCTTAGTAGAAAAACGAACCATTATTAGAGTACTTCTTCGTGATGAAAGAAATCGCAAGCATAGGTAATATTGATAATGACTCTCTTTTCCAGTATCGCCGGCTTAGGACCAGAATAGCATATCTACAAAAACACTACTTTTCACGAAGCAAGAAAAACTAACAAAATTGTTATTAATTGGCATGTAACTGGTAATATATTTTGATTTGGAAGTCGGTGATTTTTTAGCCTATTCTCAATTTTGAAAAAATAGGCTTATGAGATCACCTTTTGTCCGTGTGTGTGTGTGTGTGTGTGTGTGTGTGTGTGTGTGTGTGTGTGTGTGTGTGTGTGTGTGTGTGTGTGTGCGTGTGTGTGTGATTCGTGTGTGTGTCCCCCCCTAATAAAATCGAAACGGCTTGAGCGATTTCAATGAAACTCGGGAAGTTCATAGCACTATTTCCGGCGACCTCGACCGTGCCCTTCAAATTTTGTTACCTCTCTCCAATCCAACATGGCGGTTGTGCGAAATATTTCACTACCATTCAATATCTCCGAAACTATTACCGATATCGC
Organism: Meconema thalassinum; assembly: GCA_946902985.2. Taxonomy (NCBI): domain Eukaryota; kingdom Metazoa; phylum Arthropoda; class Insecta; order Orthoptera; family Tettigoniidae; genus Meconema; species Meconema thalassinum. The sequence continues at coordinate 754,026,214 of OX336390.1, read as the reverse complement.
CCTGAAATTGTGTACGGTGATAAAGGGCACTACTAGAAGTTCACCTATGAGACTTTCAAAAACCTGGTGACTTCAAAACCAACATGGCGGCCAAGCGAATTTGAGATATTTAAATAGACTTTTCTCGCGATTTAACTATCTAAATGTAATGAAACTTGGTACAGCAAATGTTTATACACATTGTAATGCACTGGAGTCTAATTTAGTTCAATTGTTTACATAACCTCAAAATGGCGGCTGTGCGAAATATTTCACTGACATTCTATATCTCCGAAACTATTACAGATATCACCCTGCAATTTTGTACGGTGATAAAGGGTACTGATACAGGTATACCTATGTATATTTTATAAACCTGTAAAGTACGAAACGAACATGGCGACGAAGCGAATTTAAAATATTTTAATAGACTTTTCTCGTGATTTAACTCTCTGAGCGCAGTGAAATGTGGTACAGTAATTGATTTTGCAGATTGTAATGCACTGCCATCTAATTTAATTCAATTGCTTACATAACCTCAAGATGGCGGCTGTGCAAAATTTTAAAATTAAGTTTTAATTTCTTGTGTCGTAATCATGCGATCGAAGTGAAAGTTTGAATAATGAACCTAGGCAATAATTGTCCTTGAATGGTACATAACTCTATGGCCTATACACATAACACTCCTAAATGGTGAGCTCCCGAAATATTTAGACGGTTCTCAATATCTATGAATCTTTTACAGCAACCAAACTGAATTTTTTAATGTTCATAGATACTATGAACATATGTTCTCCTATAGGACTTTCAGGAACCTGGTGAGCACAAATCCAACATGGCGGCGACGCGAAGTATAAATATTTAAATGGACGTTTCTCGCGAATTAACTATCCGAGTGCCGTGAAACGTTGCACGTTAAATGCTTATACAAATGTTGATCCACTGGCATCTAATTTATTTCAATGGTTTGCATTATCACAAGATGGCTGCTGTGCGTAATTTTAAAATCTCGTTTTTACTTCTTGTTGTCTAATCATGCGATTGAAGTTTGAATACCACATGTACACAATAATCTTAATGTAATAGTACAAAAATAAAAATCCAACCTGGCGACCATCTGAAATATTTAGACGGTTCTCAATATCTACGAATCTGTTACAGCAATTAAACTGAAATTGTGTATGTTGATTGTGGCAGTTAACATAAGTAGGATATATGAAAATAGGCTGTATAGTTCTTCACGGAACTACTTGTTATATATTGCTAACATATTTCCAAAGATCATTGTGCATTTATTTCTTACATGCAGTGTTATAGAATCATGGTATAGATTTTTTTAAGGTCATTAACAGAGATACGATATTTTGGCTCTAATGATTTTCTATTGAAATTATTTTACATAAGCTTATGTAGGTAACTTGAGTGTAGAGGTAAATTTATTTTGAATCATTTAATGACTGCAAAGCATTGTTTGATTCTATTTCTTAACATGTAACTGAAGAGGTGAAGTTTGCAGTTTTACGTGACCGTTAATCTCCTAATAATGAGCCACGGGACCTCCTTTTTACGTGGAATCTGAACCACAGGACATGGTATTTCACTTTGAAAATCTCACATACATTGACCGGGAATCGAACCCGGTCCGTGGTGAGAGGTCAACGGCTGGACCACTGCGCCACCACACCCCCTAACCTTTAACTGGTGGCTTGAAATAAAAGAAATAAACATCTGTGCTTCTTTAATTAAACCTTGCACGGAGCTGTTGTTTATGTTTGCCTTCTTATCTGTGTGCTCATGCTGACACTTAACACCCTCGTTGATGAAATTTTAGTGGCCCTGGTTAGCTCGCCTCGGTAGGTTGTAGTTTCAAGTGGACTGGCAGACCTCACGTCAACACCAGTTACGGTTAGGTTTCAAAGTGTGTTGTACGTGTGAATCAGTGAAAAGTGATCTGCGGTGTATTTGTTTAATTTTAAGTGGCAACAACCAGCATCATGAAATTTATCAGAACGTCTGTATACTGTGAATAAAAAATGACATTTTTTTTACTCCTTGTATTATTACATTTTAAACATATTAATATTACCAGAGATTATTGCATGCAGAAACATATAACATAATGGAAGTAGTTTATGAAGTGTAATGTTCGTTATTGAGAAATATATTTGGCAGGAGTCTCTTAGACCTCACGTCACAATTTATGTTCCGAATTCCATACGTCACCAGTTAAAGGTTAAAGGTACAAGTGTTATTAGGTAACAAGTTAATAATGGATCATGAATGGCTCAGTGATTTTTCTTCTCATCATTCTTTTAGTAGTATTGTTGTCATCTTCTGGGGTGTCATTCTGTTCTTTAATCCGACATAAATTTCCGTGAGTGCTAATGACATCGCAACTTCCAAAATGATGAGAATATATTTTGTCTACTTTCTTCATCAAAGTTACTTGAACACTTTCTATGGCAATTCGAGCAGTCTCTATGTTGTAAGAATTTACCTGGTTTCAGAACGTTACTGTCACTTTTATGGAGCTGTCCACTTTGCCTGTTCATTTTACGTTTGTTCCTTTTCCACTTAGTTGGCTGAGTGATTTTTCTTCTCATCCATCTTTTAGTAGTATTGTTGTCATTATCTTCTGGGGTGTCATTCTGTTCTTTAATCCGACATAAATTTCCGTGAGTGCTAATGACATCGCAACTCCTACCTGCCAATGGGACGCTGGTACTGATTTTTTTTCTCCTAACAGTGTGGGCCTCCATGTCATGCATTTCATCGTCTGTTGTAATCCCGTTCGAGGATGATGGCACAAATGAGTCTTCTGAAATTTCTGATATTTATCATCACTTTTGTCATCTACGTCAATGCGAATACCTCCTTCAGCGGTGTTTTCTCTCCCATTAGGGCATTCTTGAAATTTATCTGGTGCCTTGCTGTATTTTCTAGCACTTACTATAGACTTAACCCCACACGAACTTTCTTGCAGATCGTCCGAATTGTGATTTTGTTTTCCAGAAACGTTCGTGAGCTCTGCCAAAGTTTTCTCCTGTTCGGAATCTAACTCTAATTCTGAATCCACATCACTTCCAAACTCTTCTTTATAATCACTGGGCAATGGAATTGCGGATGGCGGCTCTGGAAAAGCGATGAATGCAGTACTTAGTGTAGTCATAGCCTCTGGGAATCACATGCGTTTTATAAATTAGTTAATGATAGCATTCATAAAGATCCATGATCACTGACTTGGCCTCTCCTCAACTCGGTTATAAAATCTATTCCTGAAAACAATGATCTAGCTCCAAAGAAATCAACATTTCTTTGGTATATTTAATGCAGCCATAATCTTCTGAGCTCAGCTTAAATACATCATAGCTATTCAAACTTTGCACAGTAATGAACTAACTCATTAACAACTGAAAGGCATTTAAGCTACTACAGCATTACTCGAGTCCAAGTTTAGTGAACCTGAGAGGATTGTCGATAGCGGACGATAATGAGAGATGTAGGGGTTTCCGATCCGTGCGTAGTAACAGAACCAAATATATTAGTCGATCACTCACTCATTTGCAATATTTCACTGGTATAGGCAACGACCCTATGTTAGCAGTATTGGAATAGACAGGAATCCTAGATAACACGGCGGGCTGTTGACAGGTCCTTCGCTTCCTGCCTCCCATGTCACCTCACTCCACAAGTTCATAGATCTTGGAGATACAATTAAGTAGTAAGGAAAAGGCGGTAAGCATAACAAACCTTTGTTGTTGTTTGAGCCTTCAGTCTTTTGACTGGTTTGATGCAGCTCTCCATGCGTCCCTGTCCTGAGCTAATCGTTTCATCTCTACATAGCTACCACACCCTACATCCGAGGCAATCTGTTTAACATATTCTAACCTTGGTCACCCCTACAGTTCTTGTCCTCGACCCTTCCTTCCATAACTAAGCTTGCTATTCCTGGGTGTCTTAGTATGTGTCCTACCAACCTATCTCTTCTCTTCATTAGAAGTCGCCAGAAACATCTCTCCTCTCCCACTCGCCTCAATACCTCTTCGTTTGTAACCCTATCTACCCATCTGATCTTCATCATTCTCCTGTAACACCACATTTCAAATGCCTCAATTCTCCTCTTTTCTGCTGCACCAATAGTCCAAGTTTCACTTCCATAGAGCGCCACGCTCCAGACAAAGGCTTTCAAAAATGACTTCCTAATACCTAAATCTATATTCGATGTCAACAGATTCCTTTTTTGTAGAAAGGCTTTCCTTGCCTGAGCCAACCTACTTTTTATATCCTCTTTGCTTCGTCCATCACTGGTTATTCTGCTTCCTAAGTAACAGAAGTCTCCTACTTCCTTCAGCTTTTCACCTGCCAATTTGATCTCCATAGAGGTTTCTGATTTATTTCGGCTGCATTCCAGTATTAGCCTACTTTCGATTTTTGCAAAAAATGAAAGTAGACTTATGAGATCAACACAGGGCGAAAAAAGTGTGTCTGTCTGTGTGTGTGTATGTGTGTGTGTGAGTCTGTGTGTGTGTATGTGTGTGTGTGAGTCTGTGTGTGTGTGTGTGAGTGTGTGTACTCTGAATGTCTGTCCCCCCCTATCAATTCGAACACGGTGAATGCGAATTGAACGAAATTTGGTACAAAGGTAGCACTAGCAAAGGACACCTCAGTGTCATGTTTTATATCGCCGCCATCTTTACTAAAACTGAATGGCGGCCACTCAAACGTTCAAAACGTAAAATCAAATAACGACTAACCAAATCATCCAATCTCTACCAAATTTGGTAACAACATACCTTCGTATAGGATGCGTCTTGTGACCAAACTACAAGGTCGTCCGCCATACCATTTCAGGATGGCGGCCGTGCGAATTATGCAAACTTTATAATCCATATCATGGGACCCACCAGTTCCGATTATCGAGCCGAGAATCGTTTTAACTGTTCTAAAGGAAGAGGCACGTACGAAATTAAAAGTTTATTTTGTAATACTATAGTGCAGACGTGATTTTAAAAAGCTCAGCTGATTCATTAATAAGACAAGATGGCAGCGGATATCTTGTGCCTGACTTATATTTCACTAATTTGAGTATTGCATGCAATATAGCGTACTAAAACAAAATAAATAAACTTTGTATGAAATGCTTTATATATAAATAATATACTTCAGTGATGAAATCGTTTAGTATAAATCATTATTTGCTAACAAGTTCTATGTAAGTCATTTTATATGGATCAATGTTCGTTGGCACAAATGGCTCAGTGGTAAAGCGCTAGTCTGTCATTCATATGCCTATGGTTCAAACCCCATCAGAGATATGTTTTTTGCTTGACATTTTACATATTTGTTGCTTTGTAATGACTCAGACGTTTTAAAATTAAGCGTTATATTGTGCATATTACGGTGCAAAACATATACTTAATTAAAACATAATTCGCCAGCAGATTTAATCGAGACATCTAGCTGACAAAAAGGTAACAGATTTTATTGAAAAGTTTCTTCTTCTGGCCGCTAGAATGCACTCGCTCTGTTAGGATTATATTGTTCGATATTTCACAACTAGATATCACGACTAGTTTTTATATTTATTGTTTCTTGAGTACTGAGACGTTATAAAATAAAGCTTTATATGGTGCTTTTTGCAATGGAAATTATATATTAAAAAAAACGACATTCTCCACTGGAGTGACATCTTCCATCCTTCAGTTGTACTATGCAGAAACTATAGATTCGAGCAGCGCTCTATACCGGCCAGTTAGTGAACCCAGTCTTAACGACTGCTAGGAGTAATAAGACAGTAACATTCGTTTATTCCTTGTGCACAGAGGCGTTGTTGATAATCTCAAAACTTGCAATATGGATGATTTGGAGATGGATTATTTTGTTATACCGTGTATTTAAGATTAGCCTATAAATTTACGGGTTGCGAAGTTACTTCACTTAGTTCTATATCATTCGTACACGACACAGAACAACAACGTGACGTCAGTTTCTGATCTGCTCTGATTGGCTATTACATTGCTGCAGTCGGGTAGTTGGCAGTCAAGGATAAAATTCTCGACTGCCAACTGCCAGCTACCAACTGCAACTTCATGTTGTGTATGGTGCCTATAGTATACACGGAGTCGATCGCGACTGCCGACCGAGGACTACCAACTACGGACTGCCGACTGCGCATTGTAGATGGGCCTTATTAGAGCACCGAAGTTTCAATTATTGTAAGTAGTCGGTGTTTGGAGTGTTTGCTGATGAAATTGCAAAATGCTGGGGTAAATTATAAACTATGGTTTGAACGCCACTGTTCAAATCCTGTGTGCCAATTTGCACTTCAAATAGGAAGAAATTAGGAGATGATAAGGACAGAGAGTTATAACTATACCCATACATTTCGGAGAAAGTAGGCTATATGTTCTTTCCCGAACATCTTGTTTTTGTTTTACATTTATTAATTTTCATCATAAAGTCCTTCCGTAAGACGGAATCCATACCATTCAAAAACTCATTCAAATCCTCAGGCTTGTCGGCCAAGATGACGATGTCATCAGCAAATCTCAGAGTTGAAATTATTTCTCCTTGAATCTTCACTCCCACTTTAAATTTTTCTCCAATTTCCTTCATTGCTTGTTCAATGTAAAGATTGAAAAGTATGGGTGATAAGTTGCAGCCTTGCCTTACACCTTTCTGAATACCAGCTTCTCTCTCATATCCTTCAGCTCGAATGACTGCTGTCTGGTTTCTGTATAGATTGTATATCACCCTCCTATCCCTGTACTTTATTCCAATAGATTTCAAAATGTCAAACAATTTAGTCCAATCAACGTTATCAAAAGCCTTTTCTAAGTCTACAAATGCCATGAACGTTCTCTTATCTTTCCTTATTCTACCTTCCAAAATCAGCCTAAGACTTAGTACAGCTTCCCTTGTTCCTACATTTCTCCTGAAACCGAACTGGTCTTCACCCAACTCCGTTTCGATCTGGCTTTCAATCCTCTTGTAAATTATTCTAGACAGGATCTTTGAAGCATGAGTAATCAAGCTGATTGTACGGTAATCTTCACATCTGTCAGCTCCCACTTTCTTTGGTATAGGGATGATAACATTCTTCTTGAAATCAGGGGGTACCTCACCTGTCTCATAAATCCTACACACCAAGTGAAATAACCTGATCAGACCTTCATCTCCTATGCAGCGTAGCAACTCAATCGGTATATCATCTATGCCTGGTGCTTTGTTCCTGCCTAAGTCCTCTAATGCTCTGTCAAATTCTGATCTCAATATTAAATCTCCTTTTGCATCCTCATCAATTTCCTCCTCCCTTTCCATTACATGATTCTCAATCTCCTTTCCCTTATACAAGCACTCTAGGTAAGCTTTCCATCTCTCAACCTTTTCTTCCCTATCTGTTAGAGGCTTTCCATTTGTGTCCCTAATATTACAGCACTTAGTCTTCTTTTCCCCAAAAGTATTCTTAATCCTTCGATAAGCTGTGTCTACTTTTCCTAATTTCAGACACTTTTCTATACCTGCACATTTCTCTTTCAACCATTCTTCTTTCGCTTCCTTGCACTTCTTGTTAACCTCATTTCTCAGACGTCTGTATTCTTTCCCCTCTTCATCTCTTAGATTCTTGTGTTTCCGCCTTTCATCCATCAATTCTAGTATATCCTGAGTGATCCACGGTTTTCTACCTATTCTTTCTTTCCTGCCAATGTTTTCTTCTGCGGATTTTGTTATTTCATTCTTCAAAAGTGCCCATTCGTCTGCAATTGAAGTTTGTTTAGGGGTTTTGATTAGTCCTTCCTTTATACTCTTCTTGAATCTTTCGTTTACATCCTTTACTTTCAGTCTGTCTATTGCCCACCTTTTTGGCTTTTGACTTTTCTTCAGTTTCTTCAAATTTAATCTGCATTTCATTACAACCAGATTGTGGTCAGAGGTTTATGTCAGCACCAGGATATGTTTTACAATCCAAAATCTGGTTTCGAAACCTCTGCTTGACCATAATGAAGTCGATTTGGTAACGCCCTGTATCTCCTGGTCTCATCCATGTGTATATTCTTCTATTGTGGTTATTGAATAAGGTGTTAGCTATGACCAACTCATGTTCGGTGCAGAATTCCATCAGCCTGCTTCCTCGATCATTCCTTTCACCTAATCCGAAATCTCCTACAAACCTTTAGTGTGCGCCAATAATTCAGTTCGAACCAAAGTAGCGTATTTACACTTACGCTGATACTGCTCTAACATTTTTCTCGTAATCCATAGAAGGAAAGTAACGTATCTTAACTTACGATTTTTATGTATTAACGATATCTTGCGGAAGGTAGTTACGCTATAGGCGTATTTCAAAAAAATATTAAGATTACGCTGTTTTGGCAGTAAATATGCTTCATTCTAACTAAGAAAAGCCATGCGATACACCAATTTGGCTATTTTTAGCCTATTTTCAATTTTGAAAAAATAGGCTTATGAGATCACCTTATGTCCGTGTGTGTGCGTGTGTGTGTGTGTGTGTGTGTGTGTGAGGTGTGTGTGTGTCCCCCCCCCCTAATAAAATCTAAACGGTTGGAGCGATTTCAATGAAACTCGGTAAGGTCATAGCACTATTCCCGGCGACCTCGACCGTGCCCTTCAAATTTTGTTACGTCTCACCAATCCAAAATGGCGGCTGTGCGAAATATTTCACTAGCAATCAATATCTCCGAAGCTATTACCGATATCGCCCTGAAATTGTGTACGGTGATAAAGGGCACTACTAGAAGTTCACCTTTGAGGCTTTCAAAAATCTGATGACTACAAAACCAACATGGCGGTCAAGCGAAGTTGAGACTTTTAAATAGAATTTTCTCGCGATTTAACTACCCAAACGTAATGAAACTTGGTACAGCAAATGTTTATACACATTGTAATGCACTGGAGTCTAATTTAGTTCAATTGTTTACATAACCTCAAAATGGCGGCTGTGCGAAATATTTCACTGACATTCTATATCTCCGAAACTATTACAGATATCACCCTGCAATTTTGTACGGTGATAAAGGGTACTGATACAAGTTTACCTATGTATATTTCATAAACCTGTAAAGTACGAAACGAACATGGCGACGAAGCGAATTGAAATGTTTTAATAGACTTTTCTCGTGATTTAACTCTCTGAGCGCAGTGAAATGAGGTACAGGAAATGATTTTGCAGATTGTAATGCACTGCCATCTAATTTAGTTCAATTGTTTACATAACCTAAAGATGGCGGCTGTGCCAAATTTTAAAATTAAGTTTTCATTTCTTGTGTCGTAATCATGCGATCGAGGTGAAAGTTTGAATAATGAACCTAGGCAATAATTGTCCTTGAATGGTACATAACTCTATGGCCTATACATATAACAATCCTAAATGGCGAGCTTCCGAAATATTTAGACAGTTCTCAATATCTATGAATCTTTTACAGCAACCAAACTGAATTTTTTTTATGTTCATAGAGACTATGAACATATGTTCACCTAAAGGGCTTTCAGTAACCTGGTGAGCACAAATCCAACATGGCGGCGACGCGAATTATAAATATTTCAATGGACGTTTCTCGCGAATTAACTATCCGAGTGCTGTGAAACGTTGCACGTTAAATGCTTATACAAATGTTGATCCACTGGCATCTAATTTATTTCAATTGTTTGCATAATCACAAGATGGCTGCTGTGCGTAATTTTAAAATCTCGTTTTTACTTCTTGTGTTCTAATCATGCGATTGAAGTTTGAATACCACACGTACACAATAATCTCAATGTAATAGTACAAAAAATAAAAATCCAACCTGGCGTCAATCTGAAATATTTAGACGGTTCTCAATATCTACGAATCTGTTACAGCAATTAAACTGAAATTTTGTATGTTGATAGAGGCAATTAACATTAGCAGGATATATGAAAATAGGCTGTATAGTTCTTCACGGAACTACTTGTTGTAGATACGCTATCCTGGTCCTAAGCCGGCGGTATGATATTGACGGTATCGGGGATGATTCTGGAAACATTATGATTCTGGAAACATTATAATTCTATATGGTGATAAAAACCCTAAAAGACTTCACGGAAAAACTCTATAATTATGAAAAAGTCAGCGAGAGGGCTACCAGAGAAGATCGACGGCAGAGAAGGTTCTTCGAAAGTAAATCTCGCGGTAAGCAAGAGAAACAAATAACTTCGAAGTGTTTTAATTGCGGAGAAACAAGGCATACGTCAGCTAGTTGTCCATCCAGAGAAATGGGTTTGAAATGCTTCCGCTGAAACAAGTTGACGGTACATTCAAGCCAAATCAGGATGATAAGAATCCCGTCAGGAGTGTCTCGAACACAGCTCAGGTGAAGAAAACAATCCAGATAGGTCTCAAAACAATGGAAGCCTTGATAGACACTGGCTCTCAACTTAACCTCCTTCTGGAAGTCGTGTATAAAGACATTGGGTCACCATCCTTAATCACGACCGGTATTACACTGACAAGTTTTGGGAAAGCTTTCATCTCGCCACGAGGATACTTTCACACCAAAATTCATATAGACGAAGAAATATTTGATGTTGACATGTATTCAGTATCCAGACACGATGAATATGTTACCAGTAATTATAGGGAATTAACTTTCAAACCAAGCAGAAGAGATTATCAAAAGTGCGCACGAGAAGGGGCATTTCTCAGTTAAGAGAACTGAAGACGCTGTCAATGAGGAGTTTTACATTCCTGATCTGAAGAAGAAGATTGAACGTTTCTTAGCCAATTGTGTACGATGTATTTTGATCAATCGAAAAGAAGACAAATAAGAAGGCTTACTGCACCCGCTTTTCAAGGGAAGTCTACCATTATGTACTTACCCCATTGATCATCTTGGACATCTGGAGTCAACGCATACGAGTTACAAGTACATATTCTCAGTAATAGAAGGATTTACGTAGTGTGTATGGCTCTATCCTACAACTGCCGGAGAAGAGATCCCTAAGTTAGAGTTACAAAAGTCAGTGTTGGGAAATCCAGTGCAGATAATCTTCGATTGAGGGTCAGCGTTCACTTCAAAGGAGTTTGAAGGATATTGTATGTCTGAGGGCATTTCGCATAAGCTGATAAACACCGGTTTACCACACACCGACGGACAAGTAGAAAGAATCAACTCATTTTGCGCCAGCCTTAGCCAAAATGTCAGCCGAGAACTCATAGAAGTGGTACAAATATGTTGAGCTTTACAAAGAGCCATCAACTCATCGTATCAACGAAGCATCAACAGGACACCCTTCTGACAGAGGTTAGAATGCGCAATGAAACTGACAACAGAATAAATTAACTCATCAATAAAGAGCTTGTAGATGACTTTGAAGAGCAGAGAGATCATATGCGAGAACAAGCAATCAGTCGAATCTTGAAAATCCAAAGAGAGAATCAAAAAACCTACAACCGCCACCGATCGCCTGCACATCACTATCAGCTAGATGATTTGGTAGCTATAAAGTGAACTCAGGCTGGTCCAGGCATCAAAATCCAAAGCAAAACTTACTACTTACTACAGTGTAGTTAAAAAGAAACCCAACAACACCTACGATGTTCTACGAGAAAATGATCACGAGGGCCCAAAGATGACAAAATGTACATGTGTGGAATTCATGAAACCATGGTCGGAAGGGTACCAATTATCTGGGTCAGATGTCACGTAGGATGGCCGAGTGTGGGAATGGTATCAGGAAGGCAGTGGATGTAATTATATGGACTTCGAAAACAAAAGAAGAGAAGACTTCCGTGTTATTAAAGGAGGAATATTGATTGTTTTGTTTTTGGTCAAGAAACAGTATTTTGTGTCCTACCCCTAAAGTTGTTATTAAATTATACAGTTCTTGGTATATTGACTTTCACGGCCAGTGAATTAAAACTCAGCAATTTCTCTAGGTTTATGCCGTGTCTTGTGTGGGGTTTCGCCTAGGACACCAAGCTGGCTCATCAGCGGGCACTAGGTGTCAGCGCCCGGACCCCCACAGGAGTAGCGAATTGCGCGCTACCTCCCTTTTTAAGAAGCGCACCTACGCCTCTTAACTGCGAGAGCTAAAAGTTCAAGCAGCTTTACCTCCCTATGAAGGTGTCCGGGCGCTGACACCAAGAGCCAGCTTGGTGTCCTAGGTGAAACCCCACACAAGACACGGCATAAACCTAGAGAAATTGCTGAGTTTTATACATTTCTTGTTTGTTCCTGGCTTTTCATCTAAATAAATCCCACATTATTATTATTATTTTCTTGCGAACCGGCCAGAAGTAAGGACCACGCAAATATCACTTCATTTCCTTCTCATCGTCCTTCCTTCCTCTTCCTCCACATTTCCTTCATTCTTTCAGAGAATTGCGCCTTTAATAAATAATTTATTGCGCCCAATGTGCATGAACGTGGTTCTTACGAACCATCATTAATACAAAATTTTGTCGTTGTCACTGTAAATGCCTCTTTACGAGGGGTGTCCATATATTTCTAATTTTCACAGAATTTCGTCAGAGACACTTCTCTGCACTTGCACGTCCTCACGTGGTATCTGTCGCAAGGACCCTTACAAAGCTTGCACACGCATAGTTCGTCTGGTTGGTGATAGACGTCTCTCATGCAGATCCGGTGGTGGAAACCAGAAACCGGAAAGTGCGTGAAGATATGTCTCAGCTCGTAAGATACTTGCATCCAGTCCTGTGTAGTCATAGCGTTCGTCGTATAAAATTCATGCCAAATGTAATTTCTCTTTGCTGTCATGAGACGTAAATACTCCCCAAATCGCGGTGTGTGCGGCAGGAGCATCTGTAATCTGACTTCTTCCATAAAGGGTAGTTCCCCTGCCATGACATACACAAGCCGCGAGGGCGAGAACTTGGATAGGCATAAGGCTCTTTTTAGATACATTGCCTTGATCCTTTCCAGCGTTGCCAGATATCTGTGCCTAAGATGTTTACAAATAATTTCCAGGCCATACATCGCGACTGGTGCTATTTTTAACCAAAAAAGTCGTATTGCCGTCTTCAGGGATAGGCTGCGTAGATGCTCGATGTCGCTCATAGCCGTCAGTGCAGCGTCCAGCCTCTCTCTCACGTGCATCGTAAAGACGTTCCCAGATGTCTGCATAGTCACCCCCAGGTACCGGAAATGGGAGACTGTAGTCAGGGGAGGGGGGTGCCTTTGTAATGAAACGTCGCGGTCTTTCCTCCCCTTTTGAAAGACACAGTGACTGTCTTCGTCTCGTTCAAACTCATTTCGTTATCTTCGGCCCATACTGCACCTTTCTCTCTTCTGTTCATCCTCCTCCCCTGCGCTCTCTCTTTTCTTCCACGGGAAACTTTATGTTAGAAAGTCTTTCCCTGAATTGATTTCTGTCTTGTCAGTCTTCATCTGTGAATCCGAGTCTTCTGAGTTCTTCCTTCATCTGCTTGGTTTAGCCCCCCCCCCCCCTGGCTCTTCAGATTGTATATTTTATCAAAATATTGTTTATTTATCCTTGCTGGATCCATTCTGACCATGTTTCCATAGAAACTCAGTCGTCTTTTCCTGATCGTTGTTTCCAGGTCTTCCACCCTTTCGCTGCACTTAAATTATACTTCACCACATATGTTCTCCCTATCCTAGATTTCTCTTCTCCAATTTGGTCTGCCTCGGCAATAACCAATATTTCTAAATTGAACAGTGTCTTTAATTTCTTCATATCAATAGTCAAAGCTCGCAATCCTTCACTAAGGCACTTTGCCAAATCCGACATTTTAAATCAGCTCAATGTACTCGACCTGAGAAGCCGCTTACAATTTACTGACCTGTGTTTCCTACATAAAATTATGAATGGTTACACAAAATGTAACATGCTACTAAGCTACTTTCCACTCCACGTTCCCTCCCGTTCAACACGTCAGAACCATTTACACCACATACCTCGCCCACGTCTTGAAGTACAGAAGCGCTCTATTTTCCACCGTCTGCCAACCCTTAGCAACTCCCTTCCAAATATTGACATATTCTCTCCCTATAGAACATTCAAACATAACATTAGAAGATCCCTTTCATCCTCAATCCCTACCCCCTCACCCTCCTAATCACCCACTACCCCCAATCATTCCCTACGTCTTTCCTGAGATTTGTCCCTTGCTGCCATCACTGCCATTTGTTACCTGTTATTGTCGTTGTTGTTTTGTTAATATTATTTAAAATTGTTAAAATATTAGTGTAAAATGACCTATTCATGGTTGTATCTAATAATTATTAAATAAATAAATAAATAAATATCTCCTTGTTTGATCTTAGTCTGTAGTTTCCCTGAACCACTCTTGGGCCGTAAATCCTTCTCAGTATTCTCCTTTCAAATTTCAGGAGCTTTTCCAGGCTCGTCAGGTTGGCCGTTTCCACACCATATAGGATCACCGGTTTTGCCACAGCATTATTATTAATATTATGTCCACCGCAGTATCGTATTGCCTAAAGTACAACAGACGAATCTGTTGTAAGTCGAATTCACATAGCAGTGCATTGGCCAGATGGGTCAGACACGCATTCTACTTCGCACGCATTCTACTTTCATAACCTCAAGATGGCTGCTGTGCAAAATTTCAACCATCAAAAAATAAATATCCGACTCGGCACGCCGGGATACGGAGGTTGATTTCACCGGCCAATGATAAATATTTTGAATTCACTGCGTCCACGTAAATGTTTAACGAGTATAGTCATCAGTGATTTGATATCCAGAGCATAACGTCAGCTCATTGATGTAGTAGACTGACCAATAAGGTGATGTGTTTGTGAAGGGATGGGAGGGGAGGACAGCTACCTTCTCCCCATCATATGAATGGCCAAGTCACACGAAGAATGCTTACCACTATGGCTCGGAAGTTGAAGACCCATCAATTGCCCAAAATAAGACGTATATCAAAATAAATGATATATAAACAGTTGGTTGGTTGGTTTCTCAGTTTAGGGGCTGCGACTACGCGGTCATGTAGCCCCGTGTACTTTGGGTGTGTGTAGAATGTGTCTGATAACCGGTGTTAATTGTGATGGCTGTATTAGTGTGTGTATCTTATATAAACAGTTGTTTAAAATTTTGAAAACTATTGGAATTTTATTTATTTTTCTATGGCTTTTAGAACCGGGAGTGACCGAGAACATGTTCGGCTCGCCAGAGGCTGTAGTTGCTTCTAGCGGACACCCATAGGGTGAGCTACAAGTTCCGTTCAATTTCACGTAATTCCAACTTTCGCTACCAGATGTCAATGATACCTAGTGGTGAACTTTGGAACTTTGATAGAGCGTTCCAACGAAATCTAACCTAGAAATTTAGCTATCACACCAGTTAAGTCTGTGGAAGGATCTTTTACATGCAATAAATCTATGACATGGGACCGCCACGCCGGCTTTACTTCCCCTCCGAAGGAAAGCATACTGAAGGATTTTAACGCTCTTAATAAATCCGACGACTTCGGCCGGGTTGAACCCGCTATCTTGGGCACAGCAGTTCAGCATGCTACCAACTACGCCACCGAAGCCGCTACTATTGGAATAAAGTACAGGAATAGAAGGGTTCTCTACAATCTATACAGACACCAGACAGCAGTCATTCGAGCCGAAGGGCACGAGAAAGAAGCTGGTATTCAGAAAAGTGTAAGGCAAGGCTGCAACTTATCACCCATACTTTTCAGTCTATACTGTTACGAGAGCGGGGTTGCTTCATTCCCTCTCGCGTGACACACAGCCGCCTGAGGCTACATGTGGTCTCTGTCGGCCGGCTACTAGCGCAGCGGGAACAAAGACATGGTCTGGAATGTTCCCGGCGTACCTGGTGATGAAACTCTCGGGAGGAGCCGTGAACTTTCCTACTCTGGAAACGTCCATTGAGTCACCACCCTCCCTATATAAAGTGGCCTCACCAGCGAGGGAGGGACTGTGTCTTTGAGCTAGTGAGTGTTTTTACCTGTGCGACAGTAGTGTGGCGACGTGACGTGCGAAGTTACGAAACCCAAGTGAGGTTGATTCTCCAGACAGCGAGGCAGTGTGAATCATACGGAGGGACTAAGTTTTGAGGAGTGCGGACTTACCTAGTGCGACAGAGATATCGTGGTGAATTGCGAAACGCAGTGGGCTGTTCCCTAGCCAGCGGACAGCGAAGCAGTGTGTAGTGGTGAGTGACTGGCTATCGTAAATAACTGTAGTTTGTGTACAAGGCAGAGTTGCAGGTACGGTATTAATAGCGAGGACATTAGTGTGAAAGTAGGCTAAGTGTGGACGCTATAGTGACTAGTAGTGTCTTATGAAGTGAGATTTAGTGCTTATTGTGTGGTGTATTTTCCCTGGCCTGCAATAAAGCTAATAGTTCGTTAAAGGAACAATTGTGTTGTGCTTTCACCCACCGTAATCCAGTTAACGAACTTGCCACTAGGGGCAACACTTAACAATACATTGACCGAGCAATGAAGGAAATTGGAGATAAATTCAAAGTAGGAGTCAAGATTCATGGAGAAATAATTTCAACTCTGAGCTTTACTGATGATATCGTCATTTTAGCCTACACGCCAGATGATTTGAATGAGTTTATAAATGGCATGGATTCTGTATTGAGGAAAAAATTAATGATGAAAATTGATAAAATTATGTAAAACAAACATTTTGGAATGCAGCCGAAAGAAATCAGAAACTACTACAGACGGCAAATTGGCAGTTGAAAGGCTAAGGGAAGTAGGAGACTTCTGTTGCTTAGGAAGCAAAATAACCAGTGATGGACCAAGCAAAGAGGAGATAAAAGTAGATTGGCTCAGACAAGAAATCAGTTGACATGGAACATAAATTTAGGTATTAGGAAGTCATTTTGAAAGCCATTGTCTGGAGTAATTAAATACAAGTTTTTCGGGCTTGTAGGCCGTGGTCCAGACAGGATATCTCCCGACGTTTCACTGGAAACTGCGTCCGGCATTATCAAGGGTTCCGCTCCTTTCCTTGGTCAGCAGTGATAATGCCGGACGCAGTTTCCGGTGAAACGTCGGGAGATATCCTGTCTGGACCACGGCCTACAAGCCCGAAAAACTTGTATTTAATTATGAAACGTCGGAAGATATCTAGTCTGGACCACGGCCTACAAGCCCAAAAAAC
Organism: Meconema thalassinum; assembly: GCA_946902985.2. Lineage (NCBI taxonomy): Eukaryota > Metazoa > Arthropoda > Insecta > Orthoptera > Tettigoniidae > Meconema > Meconema thalassinum. Next base: position 754,009,112 of record OX336390.1, on the reverse strand, counting down.
TTGTATTTAATTATGAACGCCGGCCGTGAAAGCCTAAACTGTTACATTGTCTGGAGTGTGGTGCTCTATGGAAGTGAAACTAGCACTGTAGAAACAGCAGAAAAGAGGAGAGTTGAAGCTTTTGAAATGTGGTGTTACAGGAGAATGATAAAGATCAGATGGGTAGATACGCTTACAAATGAAGAGGTATTAAGACTAATGGGAGAGGAGAGATGTTTCTAGTGACTGCTAATGAAGAGAAGAGATAGGTTGGTACGACACATATTAAGACACCCAGAAATAGCAAAGTTAGTTATGGAAGGAAGGATCGAGGACAAGAACTGTAGGGGTAGGCCAAAGTTAGAATATGTTAAACAGATTGCATTGGATGTAGAGCGTGGTAGCTATGTAGAGAGAAAAATATTAGCTCAGGACAGGGATGCATGGAGCGCTGCATCAAACCAGTCAAAAGACTGATGACTCGAACACACACAAAAACAGGAAAGTTGACGTAAAAATATAATATAATTATTAATTATTTTGTTTTAATCACATATTTATATAATGTTTAAAAAATACACAATTCTGGTGATATGCAACATACATTGCGAAAATATATGAATGTATCACTTCCTTCTTTTCACATAATTTGAAAAATGAATTTCGTGTATTAAAAAAAGTACTTGGAGAATGTAAAATTAAATATTTTCTTCCATCCAGAATGAATCCAGCGAAAATAGGTGAAGTTGCAAAGAAATAAGCCGTTAAGACCTAAAGGGGCCCAATATGGACTAATAAGCCAAAAATGCCAAAAAAAAAAAGGCAAGGAAGGACAAATAAAACCAACCATTTTCCATCCTACAATGACCCAAAATGAACATATAATGTATTATGTTTGCCCTCGTTTTCGCACACTCAAGCAAAAATTTATTTTTCCTCAACTTGCAAGCTCTAAGTAAATTGGACTCGTTGTCTGCTGAGTTCAGTCAACCGGGCGCGTTGTCTGTGAGTTTGGCTCGTGAGAAGATCATTTAATTCTTGTGTTTCACTTATGTTCGGATTCTATTGTCTTTCTCTTTTATCGCCCTGTTTCTGTGCACTTTGCTGTCACAACTCAATTCTTCTCGATGTAGGAAAGTTATCTCAGTAACAGAGCACTTAATCCCGCATTCTATCTGTTGTTATTTCATCGTTTCCTTCGGGTGAACTACTGTCTTCCAACTCTGCATAAACACATATCTTGCTTCGTTTTCTCAACAAAATAAATAGCTGCAATATTTTTCCTGCTTCATGAGGACTCTCTCAAAACTTCTGATGGGTTAATTGGTCATTCTGAACAACAATAATAATAATAATAATAATAATAATAATAATAATAATAATAATAATAATAATAATAATCTCACTTAATTCCAACCCAGTTAGGGCATGTGTGTGTGTGTGTGTGTGTGTGTGTGTGTGTGTGGTCCCCCCTAATAAAATCTAAACGACTAAAGCGATTTCAATGAAACTTGGTAAGAACACACTACTACCTTGTCCGACCTTCACAGTGCCTTTCAAATTTTAATATGTTTCACCAATCCGATATGGCGGCTGCGAGAAATATTTCACTGGTATGCTATATCTCCGCAATAGTAACTGATACCACCATCAAATTGTGTACGGTGATATAGGAAACTACTATAAGTTCACCTATGTAATATTCGAAAACCTGTTAAGGGCAAAACCAACATGGCAGCCATGCTAAGTTGGAACATTTAAATGGATTTAACCATCCGAACGCAGTGAAACTTGGTACGGTAAATGTTTATACAATTTCTTATCTAATGATCTCTAATTAAGTTCAATTGTTTTCATTACCTCAAGATGGCGGTTTTGCGAAATTTCAACCATCAAAAAATAAATATCCGACTCTGCACGCCGAGATACGGAGGTCGATTTCACCTGGCAATGATAAATATTTTGAATTCACTAAATTTGCCAATTATTGTGTATCTACGAAAGTTCCACATGTTGAGCATACGAGAAGCCCCATATAATTATAATTCCGAAAACATTTTTCTCATCCCTTGGCGTAAGGCGGGATCCTATCAAAACAACTTTCAGACAAACGTTTTAGGTAGTTTAAAGGACTATTGACTATTTTAAATGGTGTTGATGATGATGATAATTGTTGTTTTAAGGGGCCTAACATCTAGGTTATCGGCCCCTAATGGTTTGGGTGATCGTGAAGATAAAAATGAAAGGTACACTATAACTAAAACTAACTACTAACTTATATACTAGCAGAAGAAATGGAAAACAAAAGGAGAAAAAGCAAATAAAGGACAGGAGGAGAAGAAATGCCCTCAACCCTCGAAGAATGCGGATTCAGGGACTTGGAAGGAAGGAGAGCCATGAAAGGCAGATAGGAAAGTGAAAGAGGAGAGGGTCCTCCCCAGAGGTAATGGATAAAAGGGGGAAAACCGGACCCAGCTCAGGAATCCCTCGGGGTAGCCAACTCCTGAACTCACCAGCCGTGAGCCCCTGAGGGTGTAGCAATATCCAGGGTGCACCAGAAGTGGTGGAGCTACAAACACCCTGCCTCCTTGAGGGCCTTGAGCAGAAGGCAGGAGTTAACATGAAAAGAAAAAGAAGGCTGACCCCTCGCAGAAGGAGGGTATCAGAAAAAATGAGGCAAGGGCCATTTAAGGCGGGAAAGGAAGAGGCTCCCTAGGCCTCGGATACCCTAATACCATCGGGGTCAGAAAAGAACAAGAGTTGACCAAGTGTGGTTGACAGGAAGGAAGACGGAAAGGAGCCCGGCACAAGTAAGTGGAAGCAATGCTGGACTCAACTGGCGTCCCGTGGTCGCCAACCCACGTCACACTAGATGTGAGCCCCTGGGGGAAAATAATAGTGGGGCCAAGGATCTTACGAGATGGAAGGTATCAGAAAAGATAAGACAAGGGCCAATTAAGCCGCGAAAGGAAGAGACTCCCTAGGCCTCGGATACTCTAATACCGTCGGGGTTGGAAGAGAACAAGAGTTGACCAAGTAAGGTCGACAGGAAAGAAGACGGAGAGGAGCCCGGCACAAGTAAGTGGAAGCAATGCCGGACTCAGCTGGGGCCCCGTGGTCGCAAACCCACGTCCCACTAGATGTGAGCCCCTGGGGGGTTAAATGGTTTTTATCTTGTGTCTTTTGAGGGAGGTATGATTTCTTTCTCTCAAAAAATCTCACCTCATTGGTCAATGGTTGGTTCTATCAAAGAACTTTCCTGAGATACAATTTTGGACCTTATCCTAAGAATAGTATGAATGTGAATGGATTCCATTTTTCATTTATTAAGAAAGTTATAATGATATTTCACTTTTTCGAAAAAAAAAGGCCCCCCATTTCCACCTCCTTGATCCAATTATGCCCATATACGAATTCGACTGACATTTTATATGGTAATAGATTATCTATAAATTTGGAAGTGATTGGTGTAAAATTGCGGTAGTTATCGTGTCCACAATAAGGTTATATATACAGTATATTAGCTAGAAACTTTTGAACCAACGGTGGTTTTGGGATCTGGGGATATGAAACACGGAGATATGTCAAAATTTTCCTGAAGTCGCAACATACAGTAGTATCCATTTCAAGAAATCTACCTAAAACAACTTCCGGGATGTTCCCTGGAGTTCGTTCATTCATTCATTCATTTACTTTATTTGCAAATGGGGGTAATTCTCTGGTGGCAAATTGTACAATTACAGAAAATTATGTCTTCCACCCTAGTTTTTCCATCATTCGAGTTACACTACTTCTAGGATTATAATCGTTGAGCACAATCCTAGCAGCCTTCCTTTGTACCATCTCCAGCTCATTGATGGGCCGTACCTAAGATGGGTCCCAAACCACTGAGCCGTATTCCAAGATTGGCCTCACGAGGGTCAAAAATCCTAATTCTTTTGCTGTGGAGCTACTGCCTTTTAATACCCTCATTACAAAATGAAGTGATTTGTACGCTTTGGGGACGACACAACCCACATGTGTACTCCATTTCATATCATTCCTTACATGGATGCCCAAGTATTTGCACGAATTTTCTTCTACAAGAATTTCCGATCCGATATAATATTGAAAATCATGCCTTCACCCTCTCCCTATTTTCATGAGACTACATTTACTCGTATTTATTTTCATTTTGTTGTCAATCCTCCATTTACGAACTGGTTGAGATCAGTGTGTAACTGAGCGTTGTCTTGTGAGCTATGATTGTTTGGGTGTACAGTATTACACAATCATCAGCAAACAATCGCCAGTCACTGCGAATCCCATTCGGTAAGTCGTTAATAAGTGCCAGAAATAACAGGGGTCCAATCACACTACCCTGAGGGACACCTGGCGTGATCAAAATGTCCTCCGAGAATACATTTCCTATTTTAACGCTTTGCGAGCGACCAGTCAAGAACTCTTGAATGCATAAAATTACTCTTTTATCAGTCTTCGTTGCCGCTCATTTACGGAGTAGTATGTCATGTGGGACGTCATCAAATGCCTTCGCAAAATCTATAATAACGGCGTCAACTTGCACTCACCTGTCTAACGAGTTTTTAATATAATGAAAGTGTGATAATATTTAGCTCTCGCATGAGTACTCTTGTCTAAATCCGTGTTGTCTCCCATTAAACCAATGATAGCTTTTCTCATTGTTCCTGCTAGTAATCAGAAATAAGGTGCTCCATCAGTTTACATATGATGGATGTGAGGCTGACAGTTGGTATAGGAAAGCAAAGAAAACAATTTCAAGACAACCGACTGTGGTATTTGAACCCACTTGTCTTCAAAGTCTGGAGACAGCCTAACTCCATGTCCATGCATCCTCCATTGTCAATCCTCCATTTATGAACAGGTTGAGATCAGTGTGTAACTGAGCGTTGTCTTGTGAGCTATGATTGTCTCGGTATACAGTATTACACAATAACCTTGGCCAGTTATCAATAAATATTCCGTTCTAAAACAGTTGTATTTTCCTCCTGAAGCAGAAAGTATGTTAACATGAGGACAGGAGAGAGCATGTAGTAGTCATTGAAGAACTAATAACAATATATAAAAGTTAAGAGCACCTGTTGCTTCAAAGATGATATATACCTACTGTATTAAACACGGCATGACACCATCGAAAAGCTCGATACTATTATAGAATCACACGATATGCCGATGGTCTCCTTTTCAACTCTTGCTAATATCGTTATCATGTTGGTAGCCATTTTTGAGCGTTAGTCTTAGTAAATTAATGTTAAATGCTTTTCAGTCGGTCAACCCAATTGTACCCAAATTGTTATGGGCGTCGTTCCCTAAATCTGAAAATAAATTACATCGGATTAGAGAGGTGTGCAAATTCTTAGGCTCGACGTCAGTTTTCCAAAATTGTATTTTTACTTTTCACGGCTTAATGCACTAAATATGTTTACAAGGCGCTGAAATTACTTCAAATGTTTATCCAAGAGTCTTAATTACATCGACATTTAAGAAACTCCAAGTAAAATGATTTTTTAGAATCTCCACCAACAGAGGAGCCTGGCTAATGCAGAATGCCACACGTTTTGTTTTGATTACTTCACTCTTCTTTTCGTGTGAATTTAGAGCAGAGCGACTTGAGATCCTTTTACTGATGATCCGCTGTTAAACTATACAAAGTTGCATGAACCATGGATTGAAATCACCTGACTTAGAGGGTACATTCCAAAGTCAATGAAAAGTAGAAAACGGATCCAGCTTAGGCATACCTCGGAATCCTCTATTCTGAAAGTTTCCAGACGCAATTCATTATGATAAAAGGTGTAAGTCCACGGGGGAGAAAACATCACTAAGTAGGGTAACAAAGGATGCCAGCAGTTGTTCAATAAAATGATTTTGAATAATAAATTGTGACTGGTTTAAATTCTTTTAAAATTCTAATAATTTGCACAACTCTGTAATTAATACACTTGGATGACCAGTTTCGATCGTCAAGCGATCATCATCAGATCCATAGCTTGCCACGGTGGGTGAGTGGATAGCGTGTCGGTCTACTAACCCCAAGATTTCAGGTTCGCTCCTGGCCGTGGTAAGTGATTTTTGAAAGGCGGCAAAATTACAACATGCATGGCATACGATGTTGGCATGTCAAAGAACCCATTTGAATTCAGTAGGCCGTGTTCATAGTGGCAAAATTAATCTCGGGAGTTTCCGCCAACACAAAGTTCCTAATTTCTCTAAAAGAAAGCGCTATAGTGTTCAAGGAGATTAGATATCTAACCTCCTTGACTTTCATAGTGATTCAAGGAACAACGAAATTCGACATGCAAGCTATCCTCTGGGTGTCAAATTACAAAGCTTGCACCCGGCATCCGAGTCCATACGATATTATATTATCAGATCAATTACACTTAGACTATTAAATCTATGTCTAGAAGTATGGGTGATACTATTTACAATACGTAAAAAAGCAAGCAAGCAAGCTTGTAGTTTAACGTGACCGTTAATCGCGAGATCATGAGCCACGGGACCTCCTGTTTACGTGGAATCCGAACCACAGGACATGGCATTTCACTTCGAAAATCTCACATGCATTGACCGGGAATCGAACCCGGACCGCCTTGGTGAGAGGCATACAGCTAGACTACAATACGTACACCTATTTAGTTGCAGTAGTAGTTAAACTAGCCAATATTTCTTAGTTATGTGAGATTTTCTGTTAAGATACTGAAAGTGGTGACTGACCTTCAAATTTGCTTGCTTAGTGTGAGTATGTGATTGTTGTGCAGGTAGTGACGAGAGTAGCTGGTCGAATCCCACTCAAGCAGCTAAGTATACAGTATAATCCACCCTAACCTGACCATTTAACAACAACCACATAATCAAGGCTGTGTTAAGAGATCACTAACCAGTCACCCTGAGCCGTAGTTTGCGTGCGGTAGGATGGTCAGTTGCTTTCCACTCCTCCTCTTCCTCCTGCCACAGCATTCGGCAGGTTCCCATTTGACATCACGAGGAGAAACCTTACCAGACCATACCAAGACTTTTAAATTCTTGGCAGAGCCAGAGTTCATGCCTTGCCTGACCCGTGGGAAAATGCTATTTTTTCTAAACGCTTGGTCATCTGGAGTTTCAACTTGTGGCACTTTAATTTTTGGTCAAACCCTGCATATACCCTAATATAAATGTGAACAAAATCGGTGATGACGAGTAGGCATGGTACCCTTATTAGTTATTGAAATATTGTATAGAGCTTATATATGGACTTGTATAGCCTAAGCATTTCCTGTATAAACAAATTTTATATTATGGAGATAGTAATGTGATAATTTTTCACAGAAAATTGGCTCAAAACAATTGCATAATAGTACATTATGCATATAATATAATAATCACCCCTGGCACTACAGCCCATGAAGAGCCTAGGCCTACCAAGCGACCGCTGTCCAGCCATTTCGCCTGCAGTTAATGGGGTGAAGCGTGATCAGCGCATCGGGTCCTCTCGGGCGTTAATCTTGGTTTTCGTGATCGGGGCACTGCCTCACTGTCAGACAGCTACTCAATTGTCCTCACGTCAGTTTCTAAAATCCGTGATGGAGTCGGGAATCGAACCCAGGGCCTCCGGGTGAGAGGCAGGCGCGCTACCCCAACTCCACGGGGCCAGCATAGTACATTATGCAACGAGCCTATAACGGCAATAATTAAGACACGAGTATGTTTATACCTAGGTAAAACGGGCGAAGCGAGTTTTATAATTTCCGTACGATTGTCTTAATTACCATTATAGGCCAGTTGCATACGACTGCTTATGTTCAACGATAATTATAACTATTTTATGTTCGAACATGAATATTCATAAATATCTGTCGGGATTTCGCCAGCTTTATGTACTGAACAGAGCGCATGGGACGCAGAGAATACCTTGTATTTGACCATGACCTCCTCAAATACCCCACTATGACACGAGCCACGCAGTGAAATTTAAAATTGGAGGCCGTGGAATTGAGCGCAGGATGCTATCCTTATCTAATTGGTCACACAACTGTTTCTTGAGCTCTGATTGGTGGAAGAAACTGTTCCATAATGAAAAATAGTGTTATAATGACCCTCATTATGGTACTGTTTTCTGACGTATAATATTTACATTTCGACATCGTCGAACATACAATAATAAAGAGCTAAAATATAGAAAGTTCACACACATTAGTGAATAATATCAATTTTATGAAATCACAGGTTCTATTCTCAAATTGTGATACAAATTGTGTCCTTATCATAGATTTATTATTATTATTGATTTAAGCCCACTACGGAGCGCTTATGACTAGTTCTTCGATGCTCTTTTCCGTTCCTAATATCTCTTGAGCCCTGCTGATAATTTCTCCTTTCTCTCCTGCGAAAGGGGCTTCCGACATTTAGGGACTCTAGGTGGTGGGGTCCAAGACTCTACCATAGCACAAAATTTAGAACGATCTTCTACATCAAGGTCCGCAATTCCAGCCGAATCCAAGTCCTTTAGTACTTCATTAAGCAACAGGCTTCCAGTCTTGTAGCTTTTAATCAAGGAGAAGATCTTCTTGGTAAGCCTGTTGCTGTTCATTCGTTGTAGGTGCCCGTAGAACTTTAGCCTCCGACGTAGCATACTGGTATTGGCTGATTCTTACTGTCGATACAGGTCAGAATTAGATTTCAAACGGTAGGTTCCGTCTGGGAGCAATCTCGGGCCATGGATTTTCCTGAGGATACGTCTTTCGGCTTTCTCCAGGTCATCCATGGTGCCTTTTCTGTTCATCAAGAGGGTATCTGCGCCATACAGAAACTGTGGTCTGACAGCAGTTCTGTAGTGACAGAAGCATGTAAAAGAACCTACAACTACAATTGGGAGCGTGTAGCAAAATTTGTAGGTTATATTTGGCTGGTTAGAAACGCTCTATCAAGTTATAACGTTCGCCGCAGGTCATAGTGACAGTAGCGTCTGGTAGTCAAAGTTGGAACTACTTGAAATTGAACTTGTTGAGAGCCTACGGGCGTTCAATTAAAAACCCTGCTATGGCCATTGGGTGCGGTGCAATTCATATATACTAAATGGTTAACGAATTGGGAAAATCTATTTTCATTCTAATAATAATTTGGCCACGTCTATAAAAGAATATAACAAGCAAGAAGTTCCGTGAAGAACTATACAGCCTACTTTTCATGCCAATGATTATTCTACAGAATATGAACCTATCTAGAATAATGACGAAATTAAGTTGCTAATATCGAAATTTCCAATTAGTTCGAAATACTGTATACCTGGCATAATGTATCCTAATAGAGCACTACAGTTGGCAGCCCTGATGACTGAATATATTCTTAGTTCCGTCTCTTAAGGTACAAAATACAAAATTTGGTTGAAGTCCAATGAATAGCATGGACGTTACATGCAGTTAAACATTGGATCTAACAGCGCACGTAAAATCATGTTGGCAACAATGTTATGCATGTATTGGTCAGAAATAATCTGAAATAATATGATCTATTGTTGTGCCAATTTTGAATGAAATCCATTAGTTAGTATAGAAGTTACATGCATTTTAAAATTGGACCTATCAGCAGGCTTAGAATCATGTTGGCAGCACTGACGTATATTAGTTACTCCAAATTCGTCTAGAATGCCAGGTACTATACGTGTGCAAAGTTTAGAGCTATTGGCTTGCATACTTTCTGATATATTGATATTAGGGTAACAAAAATAGGGACAGCACATATTAACAGTTGGCAGCACTGGTTGCTCCTTAGAATACGCATAGTCATATCTGTTATGGTACACATAGCACATACGAAATTTGGTTGAAATCCAAATGATAGTATGGAAGTTACATGTATTTAAAGTTGGACCTGTCAGCAGGCTTAGAATCATGTTGGTAGCACTGACGTATATAAGTTACTCCAAATTAATATAGAATGTCAGGTACTATACGTGTGCATAGTTTAAAGCTGTCGGCTTGCATACTTTCTGATGTATTGGTATTTGGATAAAAAAAAATTAGGAGCATTTATTAACAGTTGGCAGCCCTGGCAGGTCTTAAGAATACGCTCAGTCATATCTGGTTATGTACACATACAACATACGAAATTTGGTTGAATTCCAATTGATAGTATAGAAGTTATATGCATTTAAAAATTGGACCTATCAGGAGGCTTATAATCATTTTGGCAACACTGCCATGTTTAGCCTCCTAGAAATTAAACTGAAATATTATGATCTGTACGTGTGCCAATTTTGAAATCGCTCCCATTCATACTTTCCAAGATATCCAACATGGAGCTCAAATTTCAATAGCGATTTTTTAGCAGTTGGTAGCACTGACATCATTTTCAAATATGGCCGTGAGATATTCAGGTATAGATCTTTACTCCTACCAAATTTTGTTCCGATTGCTGCAGCCGTTTAGGAGTTGATAGGGGGGGACACACACACAGCCAGACAGACAGACAGACAGAAGGACAGACAGACAGACAGACAGACACACATTTGCCCGATCTCATAAGTCTACTTTTTCCTCATTTTTGCAAAATGTGAAAAGTAGGCTAAAAATAACCAATTAATTGCATTTCCTTTACTGGGAGATCCGCTAGTCTGGGAGCGAAGCGATAATTGAATGTGCGCTGATTAGCCCGGGGGAACCAATATGTCCTTTGCCCATTACCACCTTTATTGGCGCTGTATCGCCTGGTTACAACTCTGCTCGTGAACGATGCTATGACTAACTTGTGATGGACACTGAAATTCAACTACGAGGGCAGTTCTTTTAAGTTCCAGTGCCCATAAAGAAGACAAGCGTGAATTAAACGAATTTATTACCAAAACTTATATAGTAACATTGTTTATTTTTACCGTGATGATTGAGTCATTTGACAATTCCTGGTTCTGTCAATAAATTTAATTCTGATCTGAGGAATGGAACGAAGTACACTCAGGCTCTTGAAGTAAAACAGAGAAGTGGTGGTTTCTATTTCTACCTCAGTCATCCTGGAAGGAGTTTTCCGTGGTTTTCCCGCATTTCTACTCCAGGCAAGTGCCGGGATGGCTCCTAATTTAAGGCCACGGCCACCTCCTTCCTAATAATCATCTGAATTACATATACAACACTAATACAGCCATCACAGTAACACAGGCTCTCAGACAAATTACACACACACTCAAGTATACGGGATTTATGACCACAATGTCGCAAAGCCTCTAAATCAATCAACAACAACTAACTCTCCTCGGTGTAGAGACTTACTGTTTCTCTTTTATAATTTAAAGTACGCAAAATACCAGCGTTATAAGAATGTCGACGAAATAAATGAATATATCAGTTTTCATTAAGGACAGAATGAGCTGAGAGGTTCTTTCATTTCCCAATCTCATTTAAGAATTATTCCTTTTTTATACGAGTTTATATTCGTCGTCTCTTTGTAATTGGACTTCTTGTTGTGCAGTGTTCTTTAAAATAAAGTTAAATAAGGCTTCCCCGAGCAGTTATTAGATAAGTGAGACAGCCCACCACGATAGCTGTTCAACTCTCATTTATTTCTCTCGATGAAGGGAGATGAGTTTCTATAGAAAGGGGATGCTGAGGAGGACCGTTTGTCTGCACTAAAGAGAAAATATTTGATTGGCAGGGCACTTAAGTGTTCACTCCAACAACCAATTATCAATATTGTGACAGAGATATGCATTTCTACTTCTTGCTGTCCTCGTACCTACGGGTTGGAGTTGATGTGAATGAATGATCGTGTGGCCTCCGGAGATGATGATGATGATGATGATGATGATGATGATGATGATGATAATTTTTGTTTTAAGGGGCCTAACATCTAGGTTAACGGCCCCTAATGGATTAGGTGATCGTGAAGATGAAAATGAAATGCAAACTATAACTAAGAACTAACTACGAACTTATATAATAGAAGATGAAATGGAAAACAAAAGGAGAATAAGACAAATAAAGAACAGGAGGAAAAGAAATGCCCTCAATCCTCGAAGAAGGCGGATTGAGGGACTTGGAAGGAAGGAGAGCCATGAATGGCAGATAGGAAAGTGAAAGAGGAGAGGGTCCACCCCACAGGTAAGAGACAAAAGGAGGAAACCGGACCCAGCTCAGGAACCCCTCGGGGTCACCAAATCCAGAACTCACCAGCCGTGAGCCCCTGAGGGTGTAGCAATTTCTGGGGTGCACCAAAAATGGTGGGGCTACATACACCCTACCTCCTTGAGGGCCTTTAGCAGGAGGCAGGAGATAAGTTGAAGAGAAAAAGAAGGCTGACTCCACGCAGAAGGAGGGTGTCAGAAAAGATGAGACAAGGGCCAATTAAGGCGGGAAAGGAAATGACTCCCTAGGCCTCGGAAACCCTAATACCGTCGGGGTCGGAAGAGAACAAGAGTTGATCAAGTGAGGTCGACAGGAAAGAAGACGGAGAGGAGCCCGGCACAAGTAAGTGGAAGCAATGCCGGACTCAGCTGGGGTCCCGTGGTCGCCAACCCACGTCCCACAAGATGTGAGCCCCTGGGGCTGGCCTCCGGAGAGGCCGAGTGCAGGTCTTACTAGCTGACGCCCGTGGACGACCTGCGCGTCGTAATGAGGATGAAGTGATGATGAAGACGTCACATACACCCAGTCCCCGAGCCACGGGAATTACCCCCAGGAGATTAAAATCCCTGATGGCTCGGCCGGGAATCGAACCCCGGGGCACTTCAGGCCAAAGCCTAGCTCGCTAACCATTTAGCCATGGGGCCGGACGGAGTTGAAATGAGATGTGGCAAATGGTTGTTACGACGCCAACCTCATCAGAAGAGTTAATGCGAGATTAATGAATATGAATGAAATTGAACAAGGAATTGGAAGGAAACGGCTACAACCATTTAGAAATTAGGCCAACAGTTCCAACATTTGTTTGGAGTTGAAATGGGAAATCACGAAAATCATAGGAAGGTCAGCCGATAGAGAGCTCTTTAGGTAGAATTTGGGAAGGAAGCGATGTGACCTTAAGTTAGGTACAGTTAGCTGATGGCAGCTCTCCGCTGCACGAGAAAGTACGCCAGGTTGAGCGCGCGGTCTGCCATGTTGGCGTACCCGTTCTCGAGCTCTCCTTATGGGGAAGCAATGATAATCTAGTCAATTTTAAATCGTAATTAATGGTGCTTTGGAACAAATACAGTAAAAATATAGATATATGTTCACTCTTAGCATAAGGGCATTGGGATCACTGACACGTCATTCCGAGGTTAGTAAATCTCCGGAATACCTAAAAAATGAATGTATAATAACGGCTGACAAATATCAACTTAGGTGCTGAGTACACGCAATTAGCGATCAGTAAGAGAGTAACGAGTGAAAAACAATTTCTGGAAACATTCTTGTAAATTGTATATATACATGCCACGAAATTATGCATTCTTCAAATGATGTACCTATACACGTAGCTCACTATACAGGCCTAGATTCGACATATCGTAATCGGTGCTTGGTAATGCTTGGCAACAACAGCAACAACTCCATAAACCCATCCCCTCACTTCTCTCCCTCTCACAAACACTTCCCCCAAGTAATTTCAGCACTCTACATCAAATACTACAGCTTTTAATCCCGCTAGCAGCACAATAAACTTAATAATAACGGGAAGTAGATCAAAGCCAAAAATGCACTATAAGCCAAACCAATTTCACTCCTCAGCTCCACATAAAACTTAACACAACTAAAAACCTACTCAAAATATACTCTCCCCACCATTTTACAACTATTAAGCGAACTATTCGCACCCAGAACCGAAAACCCTGAAATGGGATGAAATTTAAAAACGCAATGGCCTAGCCCGATCACGTCTGCTTCAACACCACCGCATATGTATACTTAACTTCACAATAACTTCCAAATTACGGCTAAGCGACCTATCTGCTTGAGAAGTAAAGGTATTACCGGCTTTCCTGGGATGATGGGTCACCAAACCGGTACTCAAAACTAAGATTTTACGCTTTAAATAACCAAATTCAGCCCATTTTACAACTACAAGAAACACAACATATTTACTGCCACTATAAATACATGTATAACATCAAACTACCAGTAACCAACCAATATTCGCAATATAGCACCATGCGCTGCTGCCATCTTGTTATACCTGTCATAGTATATTCGGCTTACTGCCGCCTTAGCTACCAGCCATCCATGTAGGTTAGGTACCATCCCGGCATTTGCCTAGAGTAGAAGTAGGGGCACTACGGAAAACGACTTCCAGGATGGTTAAGGTAGGAATCGAACCCACCCTTTCTCAATTTTTAATGAGCAAATAATTCGATAGTGTTCAGCACTGATCTTCATCTTTGGTCGTTGGGACCACCTAAGGATCAGGGTGCTTGTGTCTTAGCTGTTGTCTACCACTTGGTGTTCTTGTCGGATTGTTTGGCGGCTGCTCTCGTGCTGAAATCCTGAGCTTCCTGTTGGATCGGTATTTTTTCATTTTCTTGCTGAACTCTATTTTACGTTCCTTGGACCATTTCCTGGAAGCGTTGTAGTGAGCTTCTCTAATGGATGTGAAGAAAGGTCAGGTGCGGATCTAGAGTTTAGCTTTGGGGGGGGGGGTCACAGAATCGAAATTGTTAAGAAAAATGGTATCACTAACAACACAATCACAAAATAACCAAACGTACAAAACCAGACCAAGTGTTTTGCAAACTACATGGATAGAAATTTGATGCGTTTAGCGCACCAAAAATATTCGTACAAATTGCAACGGCGTGTTTTGCGACTTTTACATCGAGCTTCGAGAAAAGTATTAATGTACGTTACAGTTTCGGCAAGTCGAGTTGGTACCGACAAAGGGAGAAAGTCACAGCTTAAATTGCCAACCAAGCTTGCAGTTTGGACGTCGGCAAAATTTGTTGGTGCTAAAAAAGCCCCAAATTCCTATCCGTGCATTGCTGCACATTCATCGTGACATCACTATAAACATCGATTCGGTAATCACAAGGTTTCCTAAACAAAATAGAGAAGTTGATTTTGTTATATAAATAATCGTTTTTATATAACAGGTATGAAGTTTTAAATATGTACAGTTGTAACAGAACATAATAATTGCAATAAAGATATTTTCAGTATTGAATAAAATGAAAAAAAAAAACTGTTTTTCATTTAAAATTCGTTAAGTTTTATTTGTCTGGTTATTGTGTTTTCGTTTTCTGAGTTTTCAAACAAATGTGGTCTCCGTTTTAGGGGGGGGCATGACCCCCGTGACCCTCCCCCCCCCCCCCCCTTGAATCCGCGCCTGAGAAAGGTCTGGTTTCAATTATCAGACGGTAGCGACTCCTGTCATTCTTTTGAGTCTTGCTGTATATTGAGTTCAGGAAGATCCTTCTCAATTTGTTTGATCCACAGGGGCCCAGTGGCTTTACTGTTCTTGGCAACCTCGAAGATCTTTCAAGACAGCCCGTGGTGATCCATACCGTACATACACAGGTGGCCGTAGGCTAGGCGTCTCGTCTGATGGCATCTGTGAGGTTTCCCTGCTGTTTGTTGAGTTCACAATTTGGTTTGTACCATCGTCTTCCATCTCGTAAGATCCTTGGTCCCACTATTATTTTCCCCCCAGGGGCTCACATCTAGTGGGACGTGGGTTGGTGACCACGGGGCCCCAGCTGAGTCCAGCATTGCTTCCACTTACTTGTCCCGGGCTCCTCTCCGTCTTCTTTCCAGACGACCACACTTGGTCAACTCTTGTTCTCTTCCGACCTCGACGGTATTAGGATATCCGAGGCCTAGGGAGTCCCTTCCTTTCCCGCCTTAATTGGCCCTTGTCTCATCTTTTCTGATACCCTCCTTCTGCGAGGGGTCAGCCTTCTATTTCTTTTCATGTTATCTCCTGCCTTCTGCTCAAGGCCCTCAAGGAGGCGGGGTGTATGTAGCCCCACCACTTCTGGCGCACCCTGGATATTGCTACACCCTCAGGGGCTCATGGCTGGTGAGTTCTGGAGTTGGCGACCCCGAGGGATTCCTGAGCTGGGTCCGGTTTTCCCCTTTTATCCATTACCTCTGGGGCGGACTCTCTCCTCTTTCACTTTCCTATCAGCCTTTCATGGCTCTCCTTCCTTCCAAGTCCCTGAATCCACATTCTTCGAGGATTGGGGGTATTTCTTTTCCTCTTGTCCTTTATCTGCCTTATTCTCCTTTTGTTTTCCATTTCTTCTTCTAGTTTATATGTTAGTAGTTAGTTTATGTTTAAGTTTAGGTTTACATTTCGTTATCATATTCACGATCACCCAAACCATTAGGGGCCGATAATCTAGATGTTAGGCCCTTTTAAACAACAATTATCAGCATCATCATCCCACTATTACTCACAAGTTCGAAGGCTCTTAGTTTGAAACAGGCACTCATGTGCGTCGATGATTGATGGTCTGACTACTGCATTATAGTGTCTTATTTCGACATTCATCGAGAGATGTTTCGAGGCGTACAGTTTTCCGCTGATCTATTTTACTTTAAGCCCATTAATTTTATCTTCAATGCAATCGATAACATATTTGATACGGAGAATATTGTGCTGTTTTGTATGGCAATGGAAATCTTGATATGTGTTGATTACAATAATGGACCTCCTCATAACTCATTTGAGTTCAAACGTTTGATGTGATGGTTTATATGAATGTTCTCAATAATTATCGAAGTAAATGGAGCGTTAGTAATGAGAAAATGATTGATCTAAAGGCCATCAGCAAGCGTAAATCTGCAAAATAACTTTCGACCTATATGGTTAATTATAATTCTACGAAGTAACATTGTTGTGATGTCTAGATACGACCTGAATGGGTATCTCGTTAAACATCGACCCCTCAATATGCTGATATGGTGCTAGCCATAAGCTCCAAGTTCAAGGCTGTTATTAAAATCACCTCCTTTATGTGTCATGAAGCTTTGAGTCGTGTTATCGCTTGCTATCATCGAGCCAGTACTCAACTCGACCACTCAAATATTCATTAATGCAGTGCACAGTCCCGACAAGTCGTCTAATATGCTGCTGATATGTGAACACATGTTATACTTCCTCAGCAACAGAATTCTCTTGCAAAGTTATTTATTTATTAATTTATTCATTTATTTATTTATTTATTTATTGAAGCCTCCGTGGCTTAGGCGGCAGCACGCCGGCCTCTCACCGCTGGGTCTGTGGATCTAATCCCGGTCACTTCATGTGAGATCTGTGCTGGGCAAACCGAGGCAGACAGGTTTTTCTCCGGGTACTCCGGTTTTTCCTGTCAAAATTTCATTCCAACAACATTCTCCACTATCATTTCATTTCATCTGTCATTCATTTAATCATTGCCCCAGAGGAGTGCGTCAGGCCTCGGCAGCCGGCACAGTTCATATCCTCGCCGATAGATGGGGGCTTCATTCATTCCATTCCTGACCCGGTCGGAGACTGGAAGCAGGCTGTGAATTTTCATTTTTCATTTATTTATTTGTTTGTTTATTTATTTATTTATTTATTTAACTTTCTGGCCTGAAGGAGATTTGTGGCAGAAATCTAGAATAATTCCCGATTTTGATTATGATTAATTCCTTGAGTTGGCGTAGTTGGTAGCATGCTGAACTGCTGTTCCCCGGCCGAAGTCGTTTGATTTTTTAAGAGCGTTAAAAGTCCTTCAGTATACCTTCCTTCGTAGGGGAAGTAAAGCCAGCGGTCCCATGTCATAGATTTGTGGCATGTAAAAGATCCTTTCACAGACTTAACTTGTGTAAAGCTAAATTGTTAGGTTAGATTTCGTCGGAACGCTCTATCAAAGTTCCAACGTTCACCACTAGGTATCATTGATGTCTGGTAGCGAAAGTTCGAACTACTTGAAATTGAACGGAACTTGTAGCTCACCCTAATAAGGGTGTCCGCTGGAAGCAGCTACAGACTCGTGCGAGCCGATCATGTCCTCGGACACTCCCGGCACTAAAAGCCATACGATAAATAAAATCAATTCATGACCAAGGAGGCTTTCAGTTATCAAGTCGGGTTATGTGCGGTACATTCACTGTACTACATTTAAAGGTGTAAAGCATACAATTGAAAGGTTACGACAACGCGATATTCTTCATCTACTGGTACATAACTCTACAGCCTACAATTTATAGAACAAGGCGATCATCCGAAATTATTAACCAGCTACGAATCTATTACAGCGATCAAACTGAAACTTTGTATGTTCACAAAGACCATTTACATAAGTGCACCTATGGAACTTTCAATTACCTGATCATCACAAGACCAACATGGCGGCGACGCGAAATTTAAATATTGAAATATTATTTTCTTGTGCTTTAATCATCTGAACACTGTGAAACTTGGCAAGGTATAATTTCATAGATGGATTACTATATTGTCGTCTAATCTCATTCAATTGTATGACAACTTAAAATGGTGGCTGTGCTAAAGATTTGAAATTCCTTTTTTATTTGTCGTGCCCTAAACAAGCGATAGAAATGTATGTTGGTATAATGAACCACCTTTATAATATTCCCCTGCTGGCATATTATTATATAGCCTATATCTAAATCAATTCAATATAGCGGCTTGTGATGTATTTCATTGGTTCACATATCTCCGAAACTATTTCAGCAATAAAACTGAAATTGTTTACGGTGTTAGATGCCTATTAAGTAAATAAATCTACGTGACTTTCAAAATACTGAGAAATGCAGAAACAACATGGTGGCCAAGTGATTTTCAAATATTTCGAATGACTTTTCTGGAGATCTTATCACCCGATATCAATGAAACTTATCACAGCGAATCTTTATTCAGAGCTTAATATAGAGACTTCTAATAATGTGGAATTGTTTTCAAAAATTCCAGACGACATCAATACGAAATTTAAAACCTCTTTTTTTGTATTTTTTGTATCTTATTGGAAATAAAAATCTTGTGATGAAGTATTTCAACTTAGAGACACCCCCCAAATAATCTCTCAATGTAATCTTTCGTAACTGTGAAATATTTCCGTAAAAATGAAATTGCCACCTATTCAAAGGAGCCTTCACGTTATGAAAGTGAAACATGAGGATTTATACTGTAAACAAAATTCTCAAAGTCCCAAGCTGATAAAGAGTGGTTGGCGGCTGCAACATGAGCTTCAAGAGGCTGCAGAGTAATTAGACTCCTGGGATAACACGTGCGAGCCCTGGATAGGATACCATCTTGTGTATTTCCATAATGCACTCGTATTATCTCTACTTAGTATAAAACTAAGTCCCCGATTCTTAGATGTCACGGGTAATCTCGAGAACCACTGGATGGATTTCGATGCGGTTTTCACCATTCTGTAAAGGATATCTCGAGGAAGGTTTATGTAGAAAATAATTTATGTAAGATCAAAGGAAGCCAAGCAGTAACGATTTCAGTGGAAAAGTCGAAGAGGAACCTGGTGTGCGTGCGTTTTATAAGCTTACGCTAGGCAAACCGTTAAAAATATCAATATACTATGAGTGTAAGGAATTTTCAGCATGACATGTTCTACAAAATGGTCTGCGAGATCATGCCTCTATCTTCAATACATCGCCCACTATAAGTGTTTTTACGTTTTCATTTCTTCCAACAATCTCCATTCAATTACTGAGTCGACAGTTTACGTGCTAGCTAGGGGCGAGCCTATCACCCCAGTTACACCCTAGCTAGCGGGTGAGCTAGCCTATTACCCCAGATACAGCTAGCAGCAAACTGTCGAGTCGTGTTGAGTTAAGACTTCAGAGAAGAGTGGTTGTGTTTGGAGATTCCCTGGAAATGCAACTCGGCTTTTCTTAATTTCGCCTGTGAACTTTTCGTTCCGCAAAATATACAGTCAAGTTAAGATCGGACGGAAGGGGGATTTGTTTTTCATGCACCTCGCCATTCTTAAATTACGTCTGACAAGAATTCGTTGCACATGTTTCTCCATGATAATATAATTAATAGTCCAGTCAGTGATTTTAACACATCATGCCGAGACGTAAAACGGATATAGGTCGTAGTTCATTGACATCGAAAGAAAAAGCGCTTATCACGTAATGCAGTCATAACTGTTCCCGGGTGAAGCCGGGGCGGGATGCTAGTTAAATATAAAATGCAACTTGTTGAGTGGGTGTGGCTGAGGTTAGTATCATGTAACTTTACCTTTCTCCAATTTCTGATTTGAAGTGATGTTTGTGGCTCCGTCTTTTTCTGACTTTTATTTTCGTCAATTTCATTTGTTGCAAAAACTGTCTCCGTTAATGTGAGCCGTTATTGCTATATTATCTATTTATAATTCACTAGGAACCCGCCCCAGCTTCGCCCGGGAACAGTTATGAATGCATTACGTGCTATCTCGTAAACTGTCGCCTCGGTAATTAATGGAGATTGTTGGAAAAAATAAAAAAGTTAATACACTTATAGTGGGCTCTAACGGACTTTATTTTGTAGAACTTTGAATGCTGAATAATTCTTACACTCAGAGTATATTGATATTTTTAACGGTTTGCCCAGTGTAAGATAAAAAGCGCTCGGACGCCAGGTTTTTTTTTCGACGTTTTTACTGAAATCGTTACTGCTTGGCTTCCTTTGTCCATAAATAAATTATTTTCTACAGACACCTTCCTCGAGATGTCCTTTACAGAATGGTGAAAACCGCATCAAAATCCATCCAGTGGTTCTCGTGATTACCCGTGACATCCAAGAATCGGGGACTTTGTTTCATAGTAAGTAGAGATTAAGGTGCCCTCGAAAGAGCATTACTTAACCTAGTGAATTTTATAATCTCTGTTGTTCTCAGTTTCTAACTTGTGACTGTTCCCTAAGATTTTCACTGTTTGACTTTTCTCTTTCCGAACACACAGTGATATGGTATAGGCTACACTTTTGATCACAGAGAGTACAAACGCACTTATTGTTCGGTTTGTGAAAGGTGGTATTCCTGCAGATAGTCTGGTGATAGCCGTGTATGGCTAGCCTGGTAACAACATGTCTTTGTTCTTGACATTCTTTAGTCCAGTTTCTGTGACATATGGCACTCGTGCTGTAGAACTCCTCTATTACAGTATATCTTCTCTCTTCACCTCTCACAGCCTCTGTGGCCTATGGCTTGATCCGGTAGGTGGCAGAGAGTATTTTAGTCTTATATCCCCTATGAAGAAGATTTCCCTCATAAGAACGTATACTAGTCTGGATTCGATTTGATTTGATACGATACGATACGATACGATACGATTCGACTCGACTCGATTCGATTCGATTAGATTCGATACGATACGATATGATACGATACGATACGATTCGATTCGATTCGATTCGATTTGATTTGATTTGATTTGATTTGATTTGATTTGATTTGATTTGATTTGATTTGATTTGATTTGATTTGATTTGATTTGATTTGATTTGATTTGATTTGATTTGATTTGATTTGATTTGATTTGATTTGATTTGATTTGATTTGATTTGATTTGATTTGATTTGATTTGATTTGATTTGATTTGATTTGATTTGATTTGATTTGATTTGATTTGATTCGATTTGATTTATTTCCACGGCTACACTTAGAGCTTAAGAACTCCTTTACAAGAGCCCCCTACATACAATACGATTAGGGCTTATAAAAATAAAACATTTCACTTACATTCACAATATAAATATCAATAGTCTAACAATGTTAGTAACAAAAAGACAGTAATAATGCAATAATAATAACAATGGAAAAATTATATACAAGAGAGTGCATACAGACGCAGTATCAGCCTGAGAAACAAACACCATAAACAAGAAAAGATATTAACGTGGGTAGGTTGTCAGCTATTGTCCTGATGTTATAATTGAACTAAAAATAGTATTTTAACATAATGCAGTAATCAGATGTGAGAGATATAGGCCTACTGCTCCAAGAAGCTGGATGAAAGTCGTCTTATGAGAGATGCAGTGCTTGCAATGTTGACGAACTTATATAAATCGAAATTGTTGAAGAGGCGTGAGGCGGTGCAAACAAAAGATTTATTGAACTTCATGGTGCGGTGTATAGGAATCTGAAGGGTTAATTTGTGTATCTATTTTCTCGATTATGATCAGAATGCATTGGTGTAAAGGCATTGTAGAGATATAACGGGGTCTTGGTATGTAATATTTTATGTGTCAGAATGGCAACTGATAGCTGCCTGTGCTCGTGGAGTTTCAGCCATTTCAGCTGCACGTAGTAAGGTGTGATGTGTTCATCTCGACTTACATCCAGAATGTACCCAACACATGCATTCTGGACTCTTAGAAATTTGATGTTCTATGTTTCTGGTAAATCATTGTATAAGCAGAGCCATAATCAATTACTGGAAAAATGAGAGTTTTGACGAAGAGCTTACGTATGTTTGGGAGGGGTGTAAGAAACAGTTCTTTTCGTGAGATGCATAGTTGATACAACCTTCTTTACCACATTAGGGGGATGCCTTGCTCACTTCATGAAATACGCTTTTCAATTTCTTATAATATATATTTGTAATGTAAAGAACACGCGTTGTGGTGTGTTTACAATTGTTAGTGAGATATGACGACTCAGCATCATCACTGAGTCCCTGGCCGATGTGTTCTCCCTCCCTTATGTTTGAATAAAAATAAAAGTTTGCTTTTCATTGTCTGATTCTCCTTTGTCTCTTTGATCTCATTTGAATGAAATTAAACTTTCACTCGAGGAAGGTGGCTGGAAGGGAGAAGGCAAGCTTGATGGATAAGTCAGGTTATGAAGTCGCATATTGAAAGCAGTGGGCATTTTTCTGATGGTATATGAACTTCGCAGCATTTCTACGGTAATTTCAAACTTGGAGACGCCATCAAATTAATGACGCCTCATCTGGTGTTCCTTTCGGTGCTCCTTTTACCCTTTACTTAGGGGGAATTTATGATATTTTGATGTATGGCTTCAGTTAATTTATTTCTCATGTGCATTTAGTACGAAGGGTGATCAGAAACTAAGGTTATGTAGCAGCATCGAGAGTAGAGTATTAATAAGGGAGTGCGAGAACAGAGTGTCAAGAAGGCTGTGCGAGAATAGAAATATCAAGTAGGCAGTGATAAGAAAAAGAGAGACTTGGAATTGTTATGTATTATGAGTGTGTGAAAAATAAAAAGATATTTGTGTTTTGATGCATGTCAACGATAATAACAAGTAGTTCCGTGAAGATCTATACAGCCTATTTTCACATATCCTACTCATCTTAATTGCCTCTATCAACATACAAAATTTCAGTTTGACTGTTGTGATAGATTCGTAGATATTGAGAACCGTCTAAATATTTTAGATGGTCGCCAGGTTGGATTATTATTCATGTTGGAAATATCTGTTCCCGTAGGAAACAGGATGTAAAATTGTCCGATTGAGCTATGTACATTAACAAATTCGCAATGAAATTTGATACAATGGTCCGGTTAGCTCAAAACAGTTGCCAGCGTTTCGCCCCAGTGTACCAACTGAAGAGCCCATTGGTACACTGGGGCGAAACGCTGGCAACTGTTTTGAGCTAACCGGACCATTGTATCAAATTTCATTGCGAATTTGTTAATGTTATTATTCATGTACTATTACATGAAGATTATTGTGTACGTGTGGTACTCAGACTTGAATCGCATGATTAGGACACAAGAAGTAAAAAAGAGATTTTAAAATTTCGTACAGCTGCCATCTTGTGGTTATGAAAACAATTGAACTAAATTAGACGCCAGTGCATTACAATGTGTATAAACATTTGCTGTACCATGTTTCATTACGTTTGGATGGTTAAATCGCGAGAAAAGTCTATTTAAGTCTCAAATTCGCTTGGCCGCCATGTTGGTTTTGTAGTTAACAGGTTTTTGAAAGTCTCATAGGTGAACTTCTAGTAGTACTCTTTGTCACCGTACAAAATTTCGGGGTGATATCGGTAATAGTTTCGGAGATACTGAATGCTGGTGAAATATTTCGCACAGCCGCCATGTTGGATTGGTGAGACGCAATAAAATTTGAAGGGCACGGTTGGGGTCGGCTGACATAGTACTATGACCTTACCGAGTTTTATTGAAATCACTCCAGCCGTTTAGAATTTATTAGGGAGACACACACACACACCATCACACACACACGCACACACAGACACACACGGACAAAAGGTGTTCTCATAAGCCTTTTTTTTTTTCATAAAATGAAAATAGGACAAAAAACGGTAACATTGGTGACCTCCGACGTAACAATAAACATACAGAAGTCGTCAATTAAACAACAGTACATTGTTACGTGAGTAGACTGTGTTGTAAATTGAAATTGAAATGTTAACCCCCGAAAATAACGATATCCCTGTCTTAGGATGCGAAGCTAACAAGGTTAGCGTAAAGATTCATCCGTTTTGGTCAGAAAAGCCCGAAATTCGGGTTTTCCAAGTAGAAACCCAGTTCAATATTAATAGAATCACATCCGAAGAGTCAAAATTTAATTACATAATTGCCCAACTCGAACAAAATATATCGGGAATATTTGGGACATAATAATAGGACCAGGAATTGCTAAATATACGGCTGCCAAATCACGACTCCTGGATATTTTTAAAGAGAGTGAAGATGTGAAAATCAAAAGATTGCTTACTGGTGTCGAGTTAGGAGATTACAGATGTAGTCAGCTTCTTAGAAAAATGCAGTCGTTAGCTGGAAAGGATGTGTCGGATGATGTCATTAGAACCCTTTGGTTAGATAAGCTTCCAGATTCGATAAAAAGTAGTATCCTAGTCGTGAGCGAAGAGTGCCTGGAGCGTGTCGCAGTGATGGCTGATAAGATGTTGGAGATGAACCCCCGCAATGACGTATTCAAGGTCGATACACGCGACCAAAAATGTACTAGTATTAATGAGCTTGTCACTAAGATTGCTCACCTGGGACAACAAATCGCTACCATGTTTATAGGACAACACCGCAGTCGGAATCATAGTCCTCGCAGGCGAAGCTTTAGTCGCAACCGCAGTCGAAGTAGAAGATACGACCCAAAGGGAAAGTACTGCTATTACCATTTCCGATTTGGCCAACAGTGCATTCCAGAGAAATGTAAACAGCCTTGCTCATGGAAGTCGTCCGAAAACTCCAACGGGCAGTAGAATTAGCGGCTAGTTCATCTGCCGAGAATTATGATAGAAGCCGCAAACACCGGTTATTCTTAACAGAAAATAAAACAGGCCTGCGGTTTCTCGTTGACAGTGGGGCAGACATATCAATAATCGCACCAAGGAACTGTGATCGAATCGATGATTCGTTTCAACTTCATGCTGCTAATGGAACTGTAATTCCAACATATGGTATCAGAAACCTAACCTTGGATTTAGGTTTACGCAGACAATTTCAGTGGCCATTTGTAATTGCTAAGGTCAATAACGGAATATTAGGAGCAGATTTCCTAAACGAATTTCATGTGAGTTATGTGTCGATATTCGCAACAAACAGTTGACAGATGGCGTAACCAAACTTAAAAGCAAGGGTAAGATTATGTCAATTTCGGAAAAGGAAATTATAAGTGCCGTGAACAAAAGTACCATGCAATTTGCCGACTTGTTCAGCTCCTAACCTGAAATAAGATCGCCAAACTTGGCACCAGAAAAGATTTCACATAATGTTAAGCATTACATCAATACCCAAGGACCTCCAGTTTATTCTAGAGCAAGACCATTAGCACCCCATCGGTTATAGCAAGCTAAACAAGACTTCCAATTTATGCTGGACCATGGAATTATCAGGCCATCACAGTCAGAGTGGGCTAGTCCTCTTCACTTGGTAAACAAGAAGGATGGATCCCTTCGTCCACGTGGAGACTATAGGAGACTAAATGAACGAACTGTTCCAGACAGGTATCCTATTCCGAGACTTGAAGACTTTCATCACATCTTGGATGGACCACGATATTTTCCAAAATTGATTTATTCAAAGCGTATTTTCAGATTCCAATAGCAGAAGAAGGCAAGCACAAAACTGCTATTATCACACCATTTGGACTTTTTTAATTTAATGTTATGAGTTTTGGTCTTAGAAATACACCGTCGACATTCATGCGTTTCATCCATGGTGCGTTGAATGGGTTAAATTTTGTATTCCCCTACTTGGATGATATATTGATTGCCCCCAAATCAGTCTCAGAACACAAGCATCACCTACAGCTAGTTTTAGAAACGTTGTCGAAGTACGACATCCGTATCAATATGTCTAAATCTGTAATAGCTGCAAAAGAACTTGAATTTCTTGGGTACCTGATCACACCAAGTGGTTCGAGACCACTTCCTGAGAAGGTACAAGCAATCAGGGATTATAAATTACCTGAGACCGTGCGAGACTTGCGCACATTTCTTGGTTTGATCAACTTTTATCGTCGCTATCCGCCAAATGCAGCAGACACTCAAACTATTCTACACGAATACTTGAAAAGAGCTAAGAAGAACAACAGCAGAAAAATTGGCTGAACCGACGAAGCCAAGAAGCAGTTTGAGAAATGTAAAGAAGACCTGATTAATGCTACACTTCTGACGTTTCCAGTTACAGAACTGCCTATAGCCCTTTTCACAGATGGTTCTGATCAGGCAGTTGGAGCAGCATTACAACAGTATGAAGACGCTGATTGGAGACCCATAGCTTTCTACTCCAAAAAGCTCAGCAGTGCGCAGAAGAATCACAGTGCATATGATAAAGAATTGCTTGCAATATATCTGGCAGTGAAACAATTCAGGCACCTCATTGAAGGTAGAGAATTTACCGTTTTTACGGATCATAAACCAATCACCTACGCATTCCAACAAAAGAATGAGAAGGCATCCGCTCGGCAACTACGGCACCTGCAGTACATCTCGCAGTTCACGACTGACATACGTCATGTCAGTGGCAGAGATAATGTGGTAGCCGATACTCTGTCAAGACTTAATGAAATTTCAGTGATTTATTATGAAGTCAAAGCAAAACACCAAGAAAATGATGAAGAACTGAAGGAGTTACGACAAGACGATACATCACTGAAATTCAAACAGTGTCAGTTAGGTTCCCAGTACATGTTGTGGTGTGATGTCTCTATTGGTAACATTCGCCCTTTCGTTCTAAAGTTATTTCGCACCAAAATTTTCAAACAAATTCATGATATGGCACATCCTGGCGTGAAAGCTACCGTCAAAAACATTGTTGCCAAGTTTATATGGCCAGGAATAAGAAATGACGTGCGTAAATGGGCTCAATCTCGTATTAGTTGTCAACAAAATAAGGTGACAAGGCACACTAAGTCTCCAGTTGGGAACTTCGAACATCCAGATGATAGATTCAAAGTCGTTCATGTGGATATAATTGGACCTTTGCCACCATCAGAGGGCAACAATTACTGCCTTACTTGCATTGATCGATTCAGCAATTGGATGGAAGTCATTTCAATGGTCAATATCACCGCCCAGTCAGCAGCAAGTTCTTTGTACAATACTTGGAGAAGTAGATTTGGGGTTCCAGATATAATTGTAACGGACCAAGGGAAACAAATCGAATCGGAATTATTTAGAAACCTAGCAATGATCTGTGGAGCGAAAGTGCAACATACTACTCCTTACCACCCACAGGCAAATGGAAAAATAGAACGGCTACATCGTACCCTCAAAGCAGCAATCAGAGAAACAAGAACCCCATATGGACTCAGAGACTACCAACAGTTCTACTTGGTCCAGCAGTCAGTTGAGAAGACTCCAGATACTCACTTGCAGAAATGATGTATGGACCCACCATCAGACTTCCTGGAGTGTTTTTTGAACACTCAATGCAGTTACAGTCCAATTCAGATACCTTTGTAACCCAACTCCGGGATCACATAAATCATCTTAAGCCTGCTAAACCTAGGACTGTAACATCCAGTTCTACATTTATTCATAAAGACCTATCATGTAGTTCACATGTGTTCTTGAGGACAGACAAAGTTAAAAAATCCCTCGAGCCAACTTATGAAGGACCGTTCCTAGTGGTGAAGAGGCAAGACAAGTATTTCACCATCAGTATCAAGAGAAAAGATATCAATGTGTCCATTCATAGACTCAAACCTGCTAGTGCAAGAAGAGACGGAACGAGATACAGTGAGAGTAGGTAATATAAGCCGAAGCTGGGACAGGGGCTAATGCGCAAGATGGCGGCCGCGCGCAGCCAGCCCTATGTTATTCTTATGGAGGGGACAGTCATAGCTGGGCCAGGGGCTAATGCGCAAGATGGCCGCCACGCCCTGAGACCGTGGATGACGTCCCAGGGACAGTTCGGCCGTGTAGTTGCTAAATGGAATATTTATTATTAATATTATTATTATTATTAGGTAATCATGGATTGATTATGTACAATCAAGACCAGCCTTATATTGTCCACTTTTTGGTGTAGTGGCTAGCATTCTTAGCTGTTACTGTGGAGGCCTGGGTTCGAGTCTTGGCTCTGTCAAGATTTTTAATTTTGGGCTGAGGGTTGGAACGGGGTACACTCAGCCTCATGAGGTGAAAGTGTGAAAATGTGGTTTCATTTATACCTCAACTTTTACTCTTGGCAAATGGAGGGGTATATCTTAACTTAAGGCCACGGCAGCCTCTTTTCTAATCCTTATTTTATTACAAATACAGACACTAATACAGCCATTACAATAACACAGGTTATTAGACAAATTCCACACTCAACCGGGTACGCGAGGCTATTTGTCAATAATGTCACGAATCCCTAAAAGAAGCAACAAAAAACGAGGTCTGGGTTTGATTCCCACTTTAACCAAAAAATTTAATTCTGGGCTGAGGGTTGGAACGGGGTACACTCAGCCTTGTGAGGCAAAACTAAAAAGAGGTGGATTTAATTCATACCTCAACCATTTTGCCGAACCAAACTTCACCTAACCTCGACTAACCTAACCTAACCTAACCTCAGTTCACCGAACCAAGCATTTCGTCACCTAACTTTACCTAACCTAATCTAACTTTACCTAACCTTACCTACTCAAGGTTATCAGGTACTTACTGCATATCAAAAGGCTGTACACTCGTGTGTTAGACACTCTATCTTGTTAAGGACCCCTATATTCCCTATACAAGGCTATACATGTTAGTTCTAAACACTTAGTGGTTATTTGTATATTAAATTTATATACCCAGCTTATACAAGCACGTTTTTTCACACAGTAAAACTTTGTCAAATAGCCACATGCGACATGCAAAGTATGTTTCCGCTATCTAGTGGTGACTATGGAAACTACCTGAACGACCAGTATGTTACCTAGCGCTCCATATCATAACTACTGAACGACCAGCATGCTATCTAGTGGTCGATATCAACACCCCCACTCAACTACCAGCATTCTACCTAGCGGCCGATATCAACACTCACTCAACTCACCTAACCTAACCTGACCACGCCTGACTTGTCTACTGAACCTATCCTAATCTAATCCTAGCTAACTTCACCTGACGTGACCATACCTGTTCGTAAGCAACAACAACAACAACACACTAAGATTCCATGAATTCCAGAGTACTTTTAGATTAATTATCAACTCTCTACTCTTATAACTATGTCTATCCCACTCTGTCAAAAACATGATTTTTTTTTAATTTTTGCTCGATGTCACTACTAAAGTGATAATGGATTTTCCAATCCTTTCACTATAAATTCATTACCTCCGTTCTTATCTCGGTCTCGACAACAACCATGCCTATTTTTATTATGTCAGATGATGTAATGTTCGGGTGCAAAGTGGGTGCAAATTGGGTGTAAAAGTGATTGCAAAGTGGGTGCAAAGTGGGTGCAAAGTATGTGTAAAAGTGAGTGAAAAGTGGTGCAAAGTGGGTGCATAAACCCTTGGCAATCCACAATCAGTGTGCGCAACATGTTCACACTTGTCTGGACCGAGTCCAACTGATCACAGACTGACTATCAGTGACTAACGTACACCTATGGCATTGACTTACATCCCATTCTAGTAAAAATAAAAATAAAAATGTACTCCGTGTATAGGTTAGGGTATGACAATAGACATGGGAAACAACAACAACAATCTATTTTTATTAGATTATTTTATTGGTATAGCAAGTTTTACATGCTTTTATCATTTTGGGATAGTCACGCCTACTATCAATTGCGCTTACTATAAATCACGCCTACTATGAATCGCGCCAACTATCAATTGCGCCTACTATCAATCGCGCCTACTATAAATTGCGTCTATAATAAATCGCGCCCATGTCTAATTACGCTTACTATCAATCGCGCCTACTATCATTTGCGTCTACTCTAAATCGCACCCATGTCAAATTGCGCCTACTATCAATCACGCCTACTATCAATTGCGTCTACTATTAATCGCGCCTACTATCAATTGCGTCTACTACCAATCGCGTCTACTAAGACATGACTTTTCATTAAACCAAAACATTTCCCTTTTTGTCAGCCTCCCACCTCTTCCATCTATCTATAACGTCATAATCAGTCTTAAAGCAAGTCTAAACCTGTAGAACATGCCACGTGACAAAGTTTGGTTAGGTAAAGTTAGGTTATGTTGGGTGAGCTGAGGTTAAGTCTTAAAATATCCCCTCTCTCTTGTACTTTGTGTAAACATTGACACTCTAACTTCATGATATCAAAGGTGATCTGAGTCGCACCCATATCAATCAAGCCTACTATCAATCACGACTACAATCAATCACGCCTACTATCAATTGCACCTACTCTCAATTGCATCTACTATAAATTGCGCCTACTATGAATCGCGTCTACTATCAATCACGCCTACTATCAAATGCGCCTACTATAAATCACGCCTACTATAAATCACGTCTACTATCAATTGTGCGCCTAACTATCAATCGCGCCTAATATCAATTACGCCTTCTATCAATCACGCCTACTATCAATTGCACCTACTATAAATCGCACCTATGTCTAATTACGCTTACTATCAATCGCACCTACTATCATTTGCGTCTACTATAAATCGCGCCCATGTCAAATTGCGCCTACCATCAATCACGCTTACCAACAATTGCGTCTACTATTAATCGCGCCTACTATCAATTGCGTCTACTACCGTTCGCGTCTACTAGGGCATGACTTTTCATTAAACCAAAACATTTCCTTTTCTGTCAGCCTCCCACCTCTTCCATCTATCTATGACGTCATAATCAGTCTTAAAGCTGGTCTTAACTTGTAGAACATGTCACGTGACAAAGTTAGGTTAGGTATAGTTAGGTTATGTTAGGTGAGCTGAGGTTAAGTATTAAATTATCCCCTCATTGCCTTGTACTCGGTGTAAACATTGACACTGTAACTTTGTGATATCAAAGATGATCTGAGTCGCGCCCATGTCAAATTGCGCCACCTATCAATCGCGGCTACTATGAATCACGCCTACTATCAATTGCATCTACTATCAATTGCGCCTACTATTAGTCACGTCTACTATCAATTACACCTACTATCAATTGCGCCTAATATAAATCACGCCTACTAGGACATGACGTTTCATTAAACTAAAACATTTCCTTTTTTGCCAATCTGTCACCCCTCCCATCCGCAAAACGTGCTTGTATAAGCTGTGTATTTAAATTCAATTTTTACAATAAACCACTAAGTGTTCAGAACTAACATGTATAGCCTTGTCTAGGGTATATATGGGATCCTCAGCAACAAACAAACAAAATCCATATCATCACTACTGAACGACCAGCATGCTATCTAGTGGTCGATATCAACACCCCACTCAACTACGAGCATTCTACCTATCGGCCGATATCAACACTCACTCAACTCACCTAACCTAACCTGACCACGCCTGACTTGTCTACTGAACATATCCTAATCTAATCCTAGCTAACCTCACCTGCCGTGACAATGCCTGTTTTTAAGCAACAACAACAACACACTAAGATTCCATGAATTCCAGAGTACTTTTAGATTAATTATCAACTCTCAACTCTTATAACTATGTCCATCCCACTCTGTCAAAAACACGATTTTTTTTAAATTTTTGCTCGATGTCACTGCTAAAGTTAAATGGGTTTTCCGATCCTATCACTATAAATTCATTACCCCCGCTCTTATCTCGGTCTCGACAACAACCATGCCTATTTTTAGCCTACTTTCGATTTTTGCAAAAAATGAAAGTAGACTTATGAGATCAACACAGGGCGAAAAAAGTGTGTCTGTCTGTGTGTGTGTATGTGTGTGTGTGAGTCTGTGTGTGTGTGTGTGTGTGTGTGTGTATGTGTGTGTGTGAGTCTGTGTGTGTGTGTGTCTGTGTGTGTGTACTCTGAATGTCTGTCCCCCCCTATCAATTCGAACACGGTGAATGCGAATTGAACGAAATTTGGTACAAAGGTAGCACTAGCAAAGGACACCTCAGTGGCATGTTTTATATCGCCGCCATCTTTACTAAAACTGAATGGCGGCCACTCAAACGTTCAAAACGTAAAATCAAATAACGACTAACCAAATCATCCGATCTCTACCAAATTTGGTAACAACATACCTTCGTATAGGATGCGTCTTGTGACCAAACTACAAGGTCGTCCACCATACCATTTCAGGATGGCGGCCGTGCGAATTATGCAAACTTTATAATCCATATCATGGGACCCACCAGTTCCGATTATCGAGCCAAGAATCGTTTTAACTGTTCTAAAGGAAGAGGCACGTTCGAAATTAAAAGTTTATTTTGTAATACTATAGTGCAGACGTGATTTTAAAAAGCTGAACTGATTCAGTAATAAGATAAGATGGCAGCGGATATCTTGTGCCTGACTTATATTTCACTAATTTGAGTATTGCATGCAATATAGCGTACCGATAAAAAAAAACTTTGTATGAAATGCTTTATATATAAATAATATACTCCAGTGATGAAATCGTTTAGTATAAATCATTATTTGCTAACAAGTTCTATGTAAGGCATTTTAAATAGACAGTATTCGTTGACACAATTAGCTCAGTGGTAGAGCATTAGCCTATCGCTCAAATGCCTGTGGTTCAACCCCGATCAGAGCTAGGTTTTTTGCTTGAAATGTTATATGTTTATTGTTTTGTAATGACTCAGATGTTTTAAAATTAAGCGTTATATTGTGCACATTATGGTGTAAAATATATATTTAATTAAAACATAATTCGCCAGCAGATTTACTCGAGACATCTAGCTGCCAAAAAGGTAACTTCCAGATTTTATTGAAAAGTTTCTTCTTCTGGCCGCTAGAATGCACTCGCTCTGTTAGGATTATATTGTTCGATATTTCACCACTAGATGTGACAACTAGTCTACGTGGGGATCCATTGATTACTATACCATTATCATTCTATGCGCATCGAATTTGAAGAATGACAAGATGATACTACGATACATTTTAACTTTTTATTTTAAAGGGTTTGTAACAGCCTATTTTGCGTTACTTGAAAATGTTATTAAGCGTTATATTGTGCACATTATGGTGTAAAATATATATTTAATTAAAACATAATTCGCCAGCAGATTTACTCGAGACATCTAGCTGCCAAAAAGGTAACTTCCAGATTTTATTGAAAAGTTTCTTCTTCAGGCCGCTAGAATGCACTCGCTCTGTTAGGATTATATTATCGAAAATATCCACATAAGTTTGTATACACACGTCTCTGTAGGGTCATGGAAAGATTTGTTAATTCAATTAGGGTTGTGAAAGCCATGCACAACCAGACGTGTAAAGACATGCCTTAACTCAAAGTTGGATGTTGCCCACGGCAGGTCGTAATAATAATAATAATGTTATTGGTTTTACATCCCTTTTAACTACTGCTGCTTTTAGAGACACCGGGGTGCCGGAATTTTGGCCCGAAGGGGATCTTTAACGTGCCAGTAAATGTACTGACACGGCTCCCTCGCATTTGTGCACCCTCAAATGCCAGCTGACTGCGCCAGGATACGAACCTGCAACCTAGGGCCCAGCAAGCGAGAACGTTACCGCTGAGCCACGCCGCCAGTCCGGTCGATTATGTCTCCAGATCCATAACATTCTTGATATACTTCTTATCTTTCTTTCTTTCTTCAATGATGGTAGCAGTTTTTATCCAGGTTGTGGCGTTTGGTAGAGGTAAATCGTTTCTAAGGTCTTCAACAAAGAATAGTTCTATTATACTCTTTGATAATAACAACGAGTTATAACTATACTCATACATTTAGGAGAAAGTAGGCTATATGTTCTTTACTGAACATCTTGTTATTATGTCAGATGATGTAATGTTTGGGTGAAATGTGGGTGCAAAGTGGGTGCAAAGTAGGTGTAAAAGTGAGTGCAAAATGGGTGCAAAGTGGGTGCAAAGTGGGTGCAAAATGAAACATTTAGCCTACTGTCCCAATTTACCTCTTTGAAAAATTTGAAATGTATAATGTTTTGGACTAGGCGTGGAATGGAGTTGAGAGATACTCATTAACCTTAGAGTAGTTTGGAATCTTGGGAATTTAGTGTGGGTGGGTGCAAAAGTGGGTGCAAAAGTGGGGTTTAAAAGTGGTACCCTATTTCAAATGGCTTATTTGACAACTTATTTTGTGGTACCCTATTTGTAATGGCTTACTTGAAAGTTATTTTTGTCAATGTATTTAGGGGATATTTCTCTTGTTCTTGGAAAGTATCTCAGCCCTTTTTATGATAGCATAATGCTTACCGCCATGTTTGTAAACAACAACAACACATTAAAATTCCAAGAATCCAAACTACTCTAAGGTTAATGATTGTCTCTCAACTCTATTCCTCGCCTAGTCGAAAACATTATACATATCAAATTTTTCAAAAATGGTAAATTGGGACAGTAGGCAATATGTTTCTCTTATTCTTGGAAAGTATCTCAGCCCTTTTTATGATAGCATAATGCTTACCGCCATGTTTGTAAGCAACAACAACACACTAAAATTCCAAGAATCCAAACTATTCTGAGATTAATGATTAGTTTACTTGTAAGAGTTCTATATCCACCTCCAATTCACCCACCTCACAAGATGGCGACGGTGCGATATCTCTCGAACGCATGGTCGGATTTTGACGAATGAGGTGTCGTTGACCTCGGGCTGACACCCCCTTTCAAATGGACAACTTATTTCCGCCCAAAAATAAAACCTACCCCTACTAGGGTGTGAAATTGTAATTTTAAAAAAAATCTCGCTTTTCAAGTGCAACGTGTGAGAGGGCGAATGCCAATATGAAATTAAACTCGTTACACATAAAGTGCATGAATACTACTGAATGCCGCTATGATTTATCATTTTTGTTTTTTGAGTCAAGCTACCATCTAATGTGGAGGAGGGTGTAGAACTCTTAAAAACTACTGGGGTTGGGGTAGTTAGAAATAAAAACAGTATTAATTATTATTCAGCATGAGAGTTTTTTAATTCGTTAAAACGTACAATACATCTATTGTTTTTATACCCTTTTGAGGGGGAACATACGATTACGTCAGCAAAACATCTCATTTAGAGTTTCAAATTTAACCACTATGACGCGCGCAACACAGGAAGTGCGTGGAAACATACGATTACGTCAGCGAAACATGAACTCACTTGTCTGTTGTATGAGTATCACTTTAGTAGTGGCACCAAGCAGCAAAAGTTGTGTACATACACACAATCCATCATTATGGTAACCTCTTTTTCTTATCATTATGGAAAGCTCTTAGAATAAAATGATATATATTGAACCCTTGCAAAGAAGCATATGAGACTCAGTTTCGGGGGGTGTATCGGTTCATATCGTAAGTTGTTGTCAAGGCGCTTCATTAACTTGCAGGGTAACATATAACAAAATAACATGCAGGAAAGAGTGAAGCCAGGGTTAAAACAAATGAATTTAATAAACAAATCACCATATTTACACTCAACAATTAACCAAATAAACTCCCATATGACTCCCACTTAATAAAAATGCCAAAAAAAACTAGGCAAACTCTCTGGAGAGATTAATTACATGGACCAAGTGTCCCTAAGATAAAATAACAAAAGTGACTATGTATGTGCGTATGTCGTTCTACATGCTTCACGATGTGTACAAACGAATGCGTGATTCGTCATCATCCAGAATAATCATTCAGACAACGAATCCACATTTCTTAGGGCTAGACCGACACGGGGGAACACAACTACAATACTTAAAATTAAACCGACACTTCTTAGATCTAATATAAACAAACACAAAATTTCCGTGTGAAATTGGAATCAAACTGCTGTAGCAACATTTACTGCCTAAAAACTTAGGACTTCTCACACAAATCAACACAAGTACATTAACACGTGACCAATAAAAAAAATACACAAATGACCGCCGTCAAAATTTACAAGTACTCTACCACTACACCACAGGTGTCACACTAAAATTACATGAATCGAGTCATAAACAAACAATAGGCCCACAGCCAACATTTACATTATTAATACAATATTTTACCCATACAACGTACAATAAGCCGTTACACACATGGCGAACTCCCCAATTAATTATGGCTTAAAAAAATAACCATCACAATGAACAGGTTTTGCTACATGAAAGCTTACAGGGGCCAGTCGGACAATCAGGACTGCCTATCAAAATAAGCCACAGGCAAAACGGGCGGTTTGTGGAACTCTGCATATCTGTCAACCCACGTGTCAATAATCTCGACCTCCCAGGACATGGGGTCGAATCTCGAAGAAGTGTGCCCCAAAGCACAATAATACGTGTGTGTGTGTCAGAATAATATGGACAAGAAACAGCGGTCTCCCTAGAGCACCCTGTCTTTCCATCAAAAATACAACAGCAAAATAATATGAGGGCGGTAGGACCTCTACCCCCTCCTCACGTAGAATCAACACACACATGACACAGTAACACACACAGAATCACACGTATGGGTTTTGACAGACCCTGAAATAAAAAGACATAAATAATTTCCACATGCTGGAGCCACCGTTCTATGCCGTGACTAGTTAACCTGAAAAGGACTAAAAAAAATCTATCAAAATTACAACGAAGGTGTTCTACAAATTACATCTTAAGTTGGTGCGCTTGGCAACCCTAATATGAATAATAACCTGTTCAGCAAATATCTTACAGTAATTATCTCCCATTCCTATTTCAAATATTAACGTTAATAAAGCACCATTTATCGAATGTAACGGGTTTCGCATTTGCAGGGATAAAAATCACGTACGCACGCCGCGCACATTAAGTATGACTCAAAGAAAAACAAATATACAACAAACACTTTGGCCACGCGCCAACGGACATTTAAAACATTTAGTGTCGGTGCAAGGAAAACTCTAAACAACAAGAAAAGAAACATGACTATTTACAAAAGTTCCCCGGCCAAATCTAACTACATAATTGAAATAATCCAATTGTTGTACATCACCGATCAGCGTGTAGAACTTAAGACATCCTTCTCAGCCCATTTCCCTATGGACAGATTAACACTCCATCGTGGTCGTCTGCGTTGAATCGTTGAAGATCATCCCAACTCCAAACCACATGTTGAGCATCTTGGTATCGACTCCTTGGCAGAAAAGTTCAATTTTAATTATTATGATCTAGCTATAATCGCTTGCAGGTTACTCAATTCGCCCACAAATTGTCCTAATGCGATTATTTGCGAAGACTTGCCCTAGATATCGCGCACACACGCACAATAAACACATGAAAAATACACTGAAATTTGTGCATAAAATATACACCTCGAGACCACGTCACTGGCTCGATAATAAGTTTAAAATCTTGACTGCCCAGGCAGTCGCTATCTTGCTCGGTATTTCCGTACTGTACTGTTGACCTTCGCTCTGGTGAGCGCTCATTAGGATGTTACAAGACTTGCCCCTCATAGCTGAAATGGTCGTCTTTAAGAAAAATGTTACAAGTCACCACGCACACTGCGTGAAATATTAGCTCGCAAAAATAAAGTTGACATCAGATAAAATGTACTAGAGCTTTAAAATTCGTTATTACGACTGATGTGAATTTAGCTCCTCAGAGCTTACAAATAATATAACTTCAACTAATTCAGAGCGTTAAAATTCGTTATACAAACGGGCGTGAAGTTAGCCTCTCAAGGCTCCAAAACGAATGACTTAGAGTAGCGTCATGCCAAACTATTTATTAGAAACTGACAGGGGACGGAGGAGTGGGGTGGAAATGGATAAAAATTTCCAGAGTTTTTAACTCACAAATATGGGACTAGTGTCATTCTTCTTCAAATAAATCAAACGTCTCAATACACTCGTGCGGAGATCAGTCCGTTCGGCGGTTCTTTAGATAATCAATTCCATGGGCTTTTTACTACTGACGCTGTCCACCGCGTGATCATGGCTTGGTCTCTCGTGATTGGCTGATTCAATCGTATGTTCGTTGCAAGTGACTCGTGATCATTCCTTTATGCTTCCAATTTTGGTGCAAGTAGTTGCTCAATTTGGCCTTGAACCCGGCTAAATCTGGCCGTCCCCCAAGAATAGCTACCAGCTCTGCTCCTGTTGCAATCATTACGAAACGCTAGCCTCCCTTTTATCCATGCCCACTTCCTCAAGTACTGCCTGGACCGCAGTAATAATAATAATAATAATAATAAATATGAATACTTATTTATCGTATATCAATAACGGTTCATTTATCCTCAGCAAGGTTTTGAAATTCGAAGCAATTTATTGATTTGGATTTCAAAAACAAAATCCACCGTAGTAACAACAACATCTCTTTAATACCTCGCTCAGCTGCTCGAGTGTACGCCCCTCTGACTCAATTAGTGTGCTCTCTTTCTCGCTGGAATGTCATTCATACTTCCTCACTAGGTCTCCCCCTTCTCCTCACGTGATTGCCACTCCTGTCGTCTCAGCTGCTCGTTGTTTACAAACAAAGTGCGTACTCTGGCGCTCCACGTATATTTGAGTGTTGGCTCTCAAAATAAAATTTTTGCAATACAGATTCTGCACACATCATCTTTCCTAGTCATCAAATGGTTCCCTTCTGTAGTAAGGTTTTAAATTGGCGCTATTAAAAACAGATTTAGCACCAGTGCTCACTTCTTCCAGCCTGTAGGCATTGTTACCCAGATTCTTGATTACCCGGAACGGGCCAATAAATTTTGGACAGAATTTTGCGAAGACTTTGTTCTTAGGGTCGGATATCGGTGGTCTACGAACCAGCACTAACTCTTGTTCTTGTAATTCCCGGTGAAACTTCTTTCCTCGGTACCGTCTCAGCCTTCGGTCCGCTTGGTTCCTCATGTGCTCTCTCGTTTGCTGGATTCGCAAGTCATGCGCTAATAGTGGATCCCTTGGGCATGGAATAATCTTGTCCCAACTTCTTTCTGGCAATCTGTTGTGGTGTACAATCAGTGGGACTTGGCCCGTCGACTCGTGCTTAGTGGTGTTCATGCACATCTCAATTTCCCCTACTTTGTCAACCCATTTATTATGATCGTTAGGAATCATTACTCTGTAGTACTTGGCAACACAGCGAATTGTTCTCTCGCTCGGATTTCCACAAGGATGACGAATGCTTGAAAATACGTGTTTTATTCCTAGGCTCTCCAAACCTTGCCTAAAAACATTGCTCGTGAAATAGGTACCATGATCTGATAGAATGGATTCCGGCTTCCCAAGCATCGGAATAACTTTGTTCTGAATTCGACTGAGGACTTGCT
Source organism: Meconema thalassinum (assembly GCA_946902985.2). Classification (NCBI taxonomy): domain Eukaryota; kingdom Metazoa; phylum Arthropoda; class Insecta; order Orthoptera; family Tettigoniidae; genus Meconema; species Meconema thalassinum. The sequence continues at coordinate 753,969,491 of OX336390.1, read as the reverse complement.
TTGATTTCGTCTTCTGGATTGGACATAGCACGACCATCTTCGAAAATACATCTACACACACCAGAAGGTGTCGGCATCCGCGCTTTCCTTTTACTAAAGGACCAAAGCAATCGATAGCGAGCATCTCGCATGGTTTTTGAGGTAAAAGTGGTCTTGGAGGTTGTTTCAGAATGAAGTTGTTCGGTTTCGTGCGCTGGCATGCGTCACAAGTTCTAATTACTTCAACAATGGTGAATCGCATCTTAGGCCAAGTGAAAGTCTCCCCTATCGTAGCTTCAGTCTCATCAGTGCCGATATGTGCTAGGCTCTCGTGAACATGCCAAGTCAATCCCCTCTACTTGTTTGAAACTTACAGTGTTGTTACGTAAGTCAATTACAGCATGAAAATCGCAGATGAAGTTGGCTCCTAAAATTATGTTATAGTTCATCTTCGGAATAACAATGAATGTTTGCGAAAAAGTATGGTTCAATATTTCCAGATCTAAAAATGCTTGCTGTTTACAATTTATAGTTTTGTCAGGAATAACCCCTCTGACTTTCATTAGCGGTACCGGCATAATTGGAACAGTTTGTTTTCTTCCTATTTCTTTTATCAAAACTTCAGTGACTAAGCTCACCTGGCTACCTGTATCAATCAAACATCTCACCCTCATGCCTCCAACATGCGCGTAAATAATTGGAAGTTGTCTGATAACATTTTCACGGTTCTTCACCACTTCCTCCAGGCAGTCGTCCGGGAATGCTACCCACTCTTCTATATTGGCCACTATCATCTCTTCTCGCTTCCTGGCAACCTCCATTTTCAGACTATCATTTTTCAGTTCATTTGGAGTTGTTTTTTTTATCCCGGGACCCATTTGTTGTGTTTCGCCGGTTATCACCCTGTCGCTCCTGTTGTCTCAATAAACTCTCTGCCCCCTCTCCTTGATGATTGTCTGGGCTCTGTCTGTTTGCCATGCCAACGCCCCACTTCTCCTTCTCCGTTTCTTCGGCACTTAATTGATCCAAGTACTTTCGTGATTCAATATATCGCTCGTCCCAGTTGTTCCGATAATCTCCCCTATTTTCTTGGCGATAGTCCCTGCCGTTATTCCATCTACCATCTCCATTTCTTTGGTAAGGTCTACCTTGTCTCTGGTTTCCCCTCCAATTTGTGTACTCCCGCTGGTACGTCCATTGATTGTTCTGATTTTGGTTGTTCTGATGGTATCTCCCGCGGTTATTCTGATAGTTTTGATTATTATTGTTGAACTGGTTTCGGCCGTCAAAATCTTGCCTTCTCGGTGTGAATTGTGTCCCTGTGGACTGAGTCTTGGTTTGGTTCCCCTGGCTGGGGTTATTTTGGAGTCCCTGAACTACCTCTGCCGTGTTGACACATTCCATATTCCTCCTTCCTGTCTGTGGGCTCACCATACTCGTCTCGTCTAAGTGTCTGAGTAATTCTTCGGCTTGGACTGCGGTTTGAATGTTTCCTGCGACTAATAGTTGTTGGATGTGCATTGGGAGTTGTTTCCCGATGGTTAGAACCATATTTCGCTCGCTAGGTGGGTCGTCAAAATCTCTGAATTTGACCAACTGTTGGCTGAAAAATTCTGAAAACCGGGTCGGATGCGTACTATGATATTTTTGCGTGTACAGGTCCATTCTCAACCCTTGCTGTAAAGAAGGGCTCCAAAACTTCATTAAAAATGCTTCTCGGAATTGAGCCATGTCTGTGAAAGTATACTTAAAGCTTAAAAACCAGGTTAGGCTGGGTCCTTCTAAAAATTTCTCCACTAGTCTTAATTGTTTCTCAGGGCCGATGTGCTGGTCATTAAAGTAATCAGTTAACTGTCGTAGAAATGCTTTGGGAGTGGTTCCTGAATGTTCCTTAAATTTATCGGGCTTGAAATCATTACCCCGAATGACTTGGATGACTTGGGCGGGTGCCAAGTTCGGTTGTGGTGTTGAAGTCTCTCCCCTGTATTGCTGGAATGCGTTACTCGTTAGTCTGGGACTTTGACCCCGGCTGGTATCTTCAGCCAACTTCAAGCCTGCAGGACTTCCAATACTTCCCTGCTACTCCGGTATATTTTCAGCCGAAAATAATGTCGCATTTTCTAAAGATCTAATCTCGTTTTTGATGATTAAATCTGAGTGTTCCTGTAATTTTGATTTTACATTTTCCTCCAATGCCTGCATTCGCTTTAAAACTGTCAGCCTGTCTTCCTTATTTGCGTGAGCCTGCTGGTCCCAATCTCGCCGGATCCTACTTTTCAAGCTGTTAATTTTCTCCTCGTTCCTTTCCTGATTTTTCTCTAGCTCTTCACGTATCTGTTCTTGTGTTTTGACTAGTTGTTCCCCAACCTCTTCTCTCATGACCTCTTGTGTTTTTATTAATTGTTCCCCGACTTCTTCTCTTATGACCTCTTGTGTTTTTATTAGTTGGCCTTCCAGATTATCCCGAGACTTGACGAGCTGCTCTCCCACCTCTTACCTTATGATCTCTTGTGTTATTACTAGCCGTTCTCCTACTTCTTGTATTTGCTGTTGTGTTTTGCCTAATTGCTCCTCTAAGTTCTCCCGCAAGTGCATCCGTTCGGTTTCGGCCTTATCCTCGACTTTATCAATTTCTGTTATTAATTCCAGCACGTTGCTGTCTACCGAATTAATTTGTTGCTGCAATTTTTCTTGGGTTTTCTTCATTCCCGCGGTGTTATTGACACATGCTGCCTCTATCTGCTTGAGTTTATCTGCCACCATCTCGTCAAACTGTACTAATTTATTATCAAACTTCGCCTCCAACTTTTTAATTTCGCCTAACTGTTTGACGTTGTTCACCGCAACCTCGCCTGCCAGTTTCTCTACCTTTTTAACGCTCTGATTAATGTCATTAGTGATCTTTCCTAATTGTTCGGTTTGTGTCGTTTGTGTTACCGCCTGTTCCGACAATTTGTGATTTAGTTCATTTAATTGTTTGTCCGTGTCTAATTTCTGGACTTCTAATTGGACCGAAATATTACCGCTCATGTCGTGTAATTGTTTTTCACAGTCTATCTTCTGCGCTTGTAACTGGACCGTAATGTCACTTAATTGTTCCTTTAATTGTTTATCATTATGCTCCCGCTGAGCTTCTAATTGTTCTTTTAATTGTTTTCCGTCTTCACGGACATATGTTCTAATTGTTTATTATTGTCTTCGCTTATTTCCTCCTTCATGTTCTTTAATTGTTCTTCCGTCATTACGGACATTTGGATCGACATTTGTTCCAACAATCCCTTAATTTCATCAACACTCGCCATTTCACACACAAATATATTCAGAGAAAACTGGGTCATGGGCCAAGATTTCAGTCATATACACGCATACATGTCACAACATTTAAATATTACTGGCTCTAATTTAATGAAAATTTCAGTAACAACATTTACTGAATAAAATTACACTTATTCCCAAATAACAAAATAACCCCTAGTGATCTGCTTTTAAATTCCTAACCAACAGAATTTACGAAAAACACCAATTAACCGAAGTCAATTAAATGTCAGATATAAGGCAACACCTTCCTGCTTTGACTGAGTTCAATAATAATGCAAATTTTCTAATTTTAATGCCGGGCGCCAGAACAGGTTTATAACAAATTCAATATCAAATTCTAACCTTGTTCAATATCTCTAACTTTAGGAACTCAGTGATTTTACTAATGCACATGGCGGTACAACATCGCCTCAATTTACTGAATTTACATGTCCGCTTGACCTGGCATCATTTCTCAACGAAATAAATATGAGATCAGCGAAGCAACAACAACAACAATCCCCACGTTGGGCGCCATTTTTGTTTTATGAACCCTTGCAAAGAAGCATATGAGACTCAGTTTCGGGGGGTGTGTCGGTTCATATCGTAAGTTGTTGTCAAGGCGCTTCATTAACTTGCAGGGTAACATATAACAAAATAACATGCAGGAAAGAGTGAAGCCAGGGTTAAAACAAATGAATTTAATAAACAAATCACCATATTTACACTCACAATTAACAAAATAAACTCCCATATGACTCCCACTTAATAAAAATGCCAAAAAAAACTAGGCAAACTCTCTGGAGAGATTAATTACATGGACCAAGTGTCCCTAAGATAAAATAACAAAAGTGACTATGTATGTGCGTATGTCGTTCTACATGCTTCACGATGTGTACAAACGAATGCGTGATTCGTCATCATCCAGAATAATCATTCAGACAACGAATCCACATTTCTTAGAGCTAGATCGACACGGGAGAACACAACTACAATACTTAAAATTAAACCGACACTTCCTAGATCTAATATAAACAAACACAAAATTTCCGTGTGAAATTGGAATCAAACTGCCGTAGCAACATTTACTGCCTAAAAACTTAGGACTTCTCACACAAATCAACACAAGTACATTAACACGTGACCAATAAAAAAAATACACAAAAATACACTAAAATTACATGAATCGAGTCATAAACAAACAATAGGCCCACAGCCAACATTTACATTATTAATACAATATTTTACCCACACAACGTACAATAAGCCGTTACACACATGGCGAACTCCCCAATTAATTATGGCTTAAAAAATAACCATCACAATGAACAGGTTTTGCTACAGAAAAGCTTACAGGGGCCAGTCGGACAATCAGGACTGCCTATCAAAATAAGTCACGGGCAAAACGGGCGGTTTGTGGAACTCTGCATATCTGTCAACCCACGTGTCAATAATCTCGACCTCCCAGGACATGGGGTCGAATCTCGAATAAGTGTGCCCCAAAGAACAATAATACGTGTGTGTGTGTCAGAATAATATGGACAAGAAACAGCGGTCTCCCTAAAGCACCCTGTCTTTCCATCAAAAATACAACAGCAAAATAATATGAGGGCGGTAGGACCTCTACCCCCTCCTCACGTAGAATCAACACACACATCACACAGTAACACACACAGAATCACACGTATGGGTTTTGACAGACCCTGAAATAAAAAGACATAAATAATTTCCACATGCTGGAGCCACCGTTCTATGCCGTGACTAGTTAACCTGAAAAGGACTCGAAAAAAATCTATCAAAATTAGAACGAAGGTGTTCTACAAATTACATCTTAAGTTGGTGCGCTTGGCAACCCTAATATGAATAATAACCTATTCAGCAAATATCTTACAGTAATTACCTCCCATTCCTATTTCAAATATTAGCGTTAATAAAGCACCATTTATCGAATGTAACGGGTTTCGCATTTGCAGGGATAAAAATCACGTACGCACGCCGCGCACATTAAGTATGACTCAAAGAAAAACAAATATACAACAAACACTTTGGCCACGCGCCAACGGACATTTAAAACATTTAGTGTCGGTGTAAGGAAAACTCTAAACAACAAGAAAAGAAACATGACTATTTACAAAAGTTCCCCGGCCAAATCTAACTACATAATTGAAATAATCCAATTGTTGTACATCACCGATCAGCTTGTAGAACTTAAGACATCCTTCTCAGCCCATTTCCCTATGGACAGATTAACACTCCATCGTGGTCGTCTGCGTTGAATCGTTGAAGATCATCCCAACTCCAAACCACATGTTGAGCATCTTGGTATCGACTCCTTGGCAGAAAAGTTCAATGTTAATTATTGTGACCTAGCTATAATCGCTTGCAGGTTACTCAATTCGCCCACAAATTGTCCTAATGCGATTATTTGCGAAGACTTGCCCTAGATATCGCGCACACACGCACAATAAACACATGAAAAATACACTGAAATTTGTACATAAAATATACACCTCGAGACCACGTCACTGGCTCGATAATAAGTTTAAAATCTTGACTGCCCAGGCAGTCGCTATCTTGCTCGGTATTTCCGTACTGTACTGTTGACCTTCGCTCTGGTGAGCGCTCATTAGGATGTTACAAGACTTGCCCCTCATAGCTGAAATGGTCGTCTTTAAGAAAAATGTTACAAGTCACCACGCACACTGCGTGAAATATTAGCTCGCAAAAATAAAGTTGACATCAGATAAAATGTACTAGAGCTTTAAAATTCGTTATTACGACTGATGTAAATTTAGCTCCTCAGAGCTTACAAATAATATAACTTCAACTAATTCAGAGCGTTAAAATTCGTTATACAAACGGGCGTGAAGTTAGCCTCTCAAGGCTCCAAAACGAATGACTTAGAGTAGCGTCATGCCAAACTATTTATTAGAAACTGACAGGGGACGGAGGAGTGGGGTGGAAATGGATAAAAATTTTCAGAGTTTTTATCTCACAAATATTGGACTAGTGTCATTCTTCTTCAAATAAATCAAACGTCTCAATGCACTCGTGCGGAGATCAGTCCGTTCGGCGGTTCTTTAGATAACCAATTCCACGGGCTTTTTACTACTGACGCTGTCCACCGCGTGATCATGGCTTGGTCTCTCGTGATTGGCTGATTCAATCGTATGTTCGTTGCAAGTGACTCGTGATCATTCCTTTATGCTTCCAATTTTGGTGCAAGTAGTTGCTCAATTTGGCCTTGAACCCGGCTAAATCTGGCCGTCCCCCAAGAATAGCTACCAGCTCTGCTCCTGTTGCAATCATTACGAAACGCTAGCCTCCCTTTTATCCATGTCCACTTCCTCAAGTACTGCCTGGGCCGCAGTAATAATAATAATAATAAATATGAATACTTATTTATCGTAGATCAATAAGGGTTCATTTATCCTCAGCAAGGTTTTGAAATTCGAAGCAATTTATTGATTTGGATTTCAAAAACAAAATCCACCGTAGTAACAACAACATCTCTTTAATACCTCGCTCAGCTGCTCGAGTGTACGCCCCTCTGACTCAATTAGTGTGCTCTCTTTCTCGCTGGAATGTCATTCATACTTCCTCACTAGGTCTCCCCCTTCTCCTCACGTGATTGCAACTCCTGTCGTCTCAGCTGCTCGTTGTTTACAAACAAAGTGCCTACTCTGGCGCTCCACATATATATATTTGAGTGTTGGCTCTCAAAATAAAATTTTTGCAATACAGATTCTGCACACATCATCTTTCCTAGTCATCAAATGGTTCCCTTCTGTAGTAAGGTTTTAAATTGGCGCTATTAAAAACAGATTTAGCACCAGTGCTCACTTCTTCCAGCCTGTAGGCATTGTTACCCAGATTCTTGATTACCCGGAACGGGCCAATAAATTTTGGACAGAATTTTGCGAAGACTTTGTTCTTAGGGTCGGATATCGGTGGTCTACGAACCAGCACTAACTCTTGTTCTTGTAATTCCCGGTGAAACTTCTTTCCTCGGTACCGTCTCAGCCTTCGGTCCGCTTGGTTCCTCATGTGCTCTCTCGTTTTCTGGATTCGCAAGTCATGCGCTTATAGTGGATCCCTTGGGCATGGAATAATCTTGTCCCAACTTCTTTCTGGCAATCTGTTGTGGTGACAATCAGTGGGACTTGACCCGTCGACTCGTGCTTAGTGGTGTTCATGCACATCTCAATTTCCCCTACTTTGTCAACCCATTTATTATGATCGTTAGGAATCATTACTCTGTAGTACTTGGCAACACAGCGAATTGTTCTCTCGCTCGGATTTCCACAAGGATGACGAATGCTTGAAAATACGTGTTTTATTCCTAGGCTCTCCAAACCTTGCCTAAAAACATTGCTCGTGAAATAGGTACCATGATCTGATAGAATGGATTCCGGCTTCCCAAGCATCGGAATAACTTTGTTCTGAATTCGACTGAGGACTTGTTTTGATGTCGTCTTCTGGATTGGACATAGCACGACCATCTTCGAAAATACATCTACACACACCAGAAAGTGTCGGCATCCACGCTTTCCTTTTACTAAAGGACCAAAGCAATCGATAGCGAGCATCTCGCATGGTTTTTGAGGTAAAAGTGGTCTTGGAGGTTGTTTCAGAATGAAGTTGTTCGGTTTCGTGCGCTGGCATGCGTCACAAGTTCTAATTACTTCAACAATGGTGAATCGCATCTTAGGCCAAGTGAAAGACTCCCCTATCGTAGCTTCAGTCTTATCCGTGCCGATATGTGCTAGGCTCTCGTGAACAAGCCAAGTCAATCCCCTCTACTTGTTTGAAACTTACAGTGTTGTTACGTAAGTCAATTACAGCATGAAAATCGCAGATGAAGTTGGCTCCTAAAATTATGTTGTAGTTCATCTTCGGAATAACAATGAATGTTTGCGAAAAAGTATGGTTCAATATTTCCAGATCTAAAAATGCTTGCTGTTTACAATTTATAGTTTTGTCAGGAATAACCCCTCTGACTTTCATTAGCGGTACCGGCATAATTGGAACAGTTTGTTTTCTTCCTATTTCTTTTATCAAAACTTCAGTGACTAAGCTCACCTGGCTACCTGTATCAATCAAACATCTCACCCTCATGCCTCCAACATGCGCGTAAATAATTGGAAGTTGTCTGATAACATTTTCACGGTTCTTCACCACTTCCTCCAGGCAGTCGTCCGGGAATGCTACCCACTCTTCTATATTGGCCACTATCATCTCTTCTCGCTCCCTGGCAACCTCCATTTTCAGACTATCATTTTTCAGTTCATTTGGAGTTGTTTTTTTTTATCCCGGGACCCATTTGTTGTGTTTCGCCGGTTATCACCCTGTCGCTCCTGTTGTCTCAATAAACTCTCTGTCCCCTCTCCTTGATGATTGTCTGGGCTCTGTCTGTTTGCCATGCCACTCCCCCACTTCTCCTTCTCCGTTTCTTCGGCACTTAATTGATCCAAGTACTTTCGTGATTCAATATATCGCTCGTCCCAGTTGTTCCGATAATCTCCCCTATTTTCTTGGCGATAGTCCCTGCCGTTATGCCATCTACCATCTCCATTTCTTTGGTAAGGTCTACCTTGTCTCTGGTTTCCCCTCCAATTTGTGTACTCCCGCTGGTACGTCCATTGATTGTTCTGATTTTGGTTGTTCTGATGGTATCTCCCGCGGTTATTCTGATAGTTTTGATTATTATTGTTGAACTGGTTTTGGCCGTCAAAATCTTGCCTTCTCGCTGTGAATTGTGTCCCTGTGGACTGAGTCTTGGTTTGGTTCCCCTGGCTGGGGTTATTTTGGAGTCCTTGAACTACCTCTGCCGTGTTGACACATTCCATATTCCTCCTTCCTGTCTGTGGGCTCACCATACTCGTCTCGTCTAAGTGTCTGAGTAATTCTTCGGCTTGGACTGCGGTTTGAATGTTTCCTGCGACTAATAGTTGTTGGATGTGCATTGGGAGTTGTTTCCCGATGGTTAGAACCATATTTTGCTCGCTAGGTGGGTCGTCAAAATCTCTGAATTTGACCAACTGTTGGCTGAAAAATTCTGAAAACCGGGTCGGATGCGTACTATGATATTTTTGCGTGTACAGGTCCATTCTCAACCCTTGCTGTAAAGAAGGGCTCCAAAACTTCTTTAAAAATGCTTCGCGGAATTGAGCCATGTCTGTGAAAGTATACTTAAAGCTTAAAAACCAGGTTAGGCTGGGTCCTTCTAAAAATTTCTCCACTAGTCTTAATTGTTTCCCAGGGCCGATGTGCTGGTCATTAAAGTAATCAGTTAACTGTCGTAGAAATGCTTTGGGAGTGGTTCCTGAATGTTCCTTAAATTTATCGGGCTTGAAATCATTACCCCGAATGACTTGGATGACTTGGGCGGGTGCCAAGTTCGGTTGTGGTGTTGAAGTCTCTCCCCTGTATTGCTGGAATGCGTTACTCGTTAGTCTGGGACTTTGACCCCGGCTGGTATCCTCAGCCAACTTCAAGCCTGCAGGACTTCCAATACTTCCCTGCTTCTCCGGTATATTTTCAGCCGAAAATAATGTCGCATTTTCTAAAGATCTAATCTCGTTTTTGATGATTAAATCTGAGTGTTCCTGTAATTTTGATTTTACATTTTCCTCCAATGCCTGCATTCGCTTTAAAACTGTCAGCCTGTCTTCCTTATTTGCGTGAGCCTGCTGGTCCCAATCTCGCCGGATCCTACTTTTCAAGCTGTTAATTTTCTCCTCGTTCCTTTCCTGATTTTTCTCTAGCTCTTCACGTATCTGTTCTTGTGTTTTGACTAGTTGTTCCCCAACCTCTTCTCTCATGACCTCTTGTGTTTTTATTAATTGTTCCCCGACTTCTTCTCTTATGACCTCTTGTGTTTTTATTAGTTGGCCTTCCAGATTATCCCGAGTCTTGACGAGCTGCTCTCCCACCTCTTTCTTTATGATCTCTTGTGTTTTTACTAGCCGTTCTCCTACTTCTTGTATTAGCTGTTGTGTTTTGCCTAATTGCTCCTCTAAGTTCTCCCGCAAGTGCATCCGTTCGGTTTCGGCCTTAACCTCGACTTTATCAATTTCTTTTATTAATTCCAGCACGTTGCTGTCTAACGAATTAATTTGTTGCTGCAATTTTTCTTGGGTTTTCTTCATTCCCGCGGTGTTATTGACACATGCTGCCTCTATCTGCTTGAGTTTATCTGCCACCATCTCGTCAAACTGTACTAATTTATTATCAAACTTCGCCTCCAACTTTTTAATTTCGCCTAACTGTTTGACGTTGTTCTCCGCAACCTCGCCTGCCAGTTTCTCTACCTTTTTAACGCTCTGATTAATGTCATTAGTGACCTTTCCTAATTGTTCGGTTTGTGTCGTTTGTGTTACCGCCTGTTCCGACAATTTGTGATTTAGTTCATTTAATTGTTTGTCCGTGTCTAATTTCTGGACTTCTAATTGGACCGAAATATTACCGCTCATGTCGTGTAATTGTTTTTCACAGTCTATCTTCTTCGCTTGTAACTGGACCGTAATGTCACTTAATTGTTCCTTTAATTGTTTATCATTATGCTCCCGCTGAGCTTCTAATAGTTCTTTTAATTGTTTTTCGTCTTCACGGACATATGTTCTAATTGTTTATTATTGTCTTCGCTTATTTCCTCCTTCATGTTCTTTAATTGTTCTTCCGCCTTTACGGACATTTGGATCGACATCTGTTCCAACAATCCCTTAATTTCATCAACACTCGCCATTTCACACACAAATATATTCAGAGAAAACAGGGTCATGGGCCAAGATTTCAGTCATATACACGCATACATGTCACAACATTTAAATATTACTGGCTCTAATTTAATGAAAATTTCAGTAACAACATTTACTGAATAAAATTACACTTATTCCCAAATAACAAAATAACCCCTAGTGATCTGCTTTTAAATTCCTAACCAACAGAATTTACGAAATACACCAATTAACCGAAGTCTATTAAATGTCAGATATAAGGCAACACCTTCCTGCTTTGACTGAGTTCAATAATAATGCAAATTTTATAATTTTAATGCCGGGCGCCAGAACAGGTTTATAACAAATACAATATCAAATTCTAACCTTGTTCAATATCTCTAACTTTAGGAACTCAGTGATTTTACTAATGCACATGGCGGTACAACATCGCCTCAATTTACTGAATTTACATGTCCGCTTGACCTGGCATCATTTCTCAACGAAATAAATATGAGATCAGCGAAGCAACAACAACAACAATCCCCACGTTGGGCGCCATTTTTGTTTTATGAACCCTTACAAAGAAGCATATGAGACTCAGTTTCGGGGGGTGTATCGGTTCATATCGTAAGTTGTTGTCAAGGCGCTTCATTAACTTGCAGGGTAACATATAACAAAATAACATGCAGGAAAGAGTGAAGCCAGGGTTAAAACAAGTGAATTTAATAAACAAATCACCATATTTACACTCACAATTAACAAAATAAACTCCCATATGACTCCCACTTAATAAAAATGCCCAAAAAAAACTAGGCAAACTCTCTGGAGAGATTAATTACATGGACCAAGTGTCCCTAAGATAAAATAACAAAAGTGACTATGTATGTGCGTATGTCGTTCTACATGCTTCACGATGTGTACAAACGAATGCGTGATTCGTCATCATCCAGAATAATCATTCAGACAACGAATCCACATTTCTTAGAGCTAGACCGACACGGGAGAACACAACTACAATACTTAAAATTAAACCGACACTCCTAGATCTAATATAAACAAACACAAAATTTCCGTGTGAAATTGGAATCAAACTGCCGTAGCAACATTTACTGCCTAAAAACTTAGGACTTCTCACACAAATCAACACAAGTACATTAACACGTGACCAATAAAAAAATACACAAATGACCGCCGTCAAAATTTACAAGTACTCTACCACTACACCACAGGTGTCACACTAAAATTACATGAATCGAGTCATAAACAAACAATAGGCCCACAGCCAACATTTACATTATTAATACAATATTTTACCCATACAACGTACAATAAGCCGTTACACACATGGCGAACTCCCCAATTAATTATGGCTTATAAAAATAACCATCACAATGAACAGGTTTTGCTACATGAAAGCTTACAGGGGCCAGTCGGACAATCAGGACTGCCTATCAAAATAAGTCACAGGTAAAACGGGCGGTTTGTGGAACTCTGCATATCTGTCAACCACGTGTCAATAATCTCGACCTCCCAGGACATGGGGTCGAATCTCGAAGAAGTGTGCCCCAAAGAACAATAATACGTGTGTGTGTGTCAGAATAATATGGACAAGAAACAGCGGTCTCCCTAGAGCACCCTGTCTTTGCATCAAAAATACAACAGCAAAATAATATGAGGGCGGTAGGACCTCTACCCCATCCTCACGTAGAATCAACACACACATCACACAGTAACACACACAGAATCACACGTATGGGTTTTGACAGACCCTGAAATAAAAAGACATAAATAATTTCCACATGCTGGCGCCACCGTTCTATGCCGTGACTAGTTAACCTGAAAAGGACTCGAAAAAAAAATCTATCAAAATTAGAACGAAGGTGTTCTACAAATTACATCTTAAGTTGGTGCGCTTGGCAACCCTAATATGAATAATAACCTGTTCAGCAAATATCTCACAGTAATTACCTCCCATTCCTATTTCAAATATTAACGTTAATAAAGCACCATTTATCGAATGTAACGGGTTTCGCATTTGCAGGGATAAAAATCACGTACGCACGCCGCGCACATTAAGTATGACTCAAAGAAAAACAAATATACAACAAACACTTTGGCCACGCGCCAACGGACATTTAAAACATTTAGTGTCGGTGCAAGGAAAACTCTAAACAACAAGAAAAGAAACATGACTATTTACAAAAGTTCCCCGGCCAAATCTAACTACATAATTGAAATAATCCAATTGTTGTACATCACCGATCAGCTTGTAGAACTTAAGCCATCCTTCTCAGCCCATTTCCCTATGGACAGATTAACACTCCATCGTGGTCGTCTGCGTTGAATCGTTGAAGATCATCCCAACTCCAAACCACATGTTGAGCATCTTGGTATCGACTCCTTGGCAGAAAAGTTCAATGTTAATTATTATGACCTAGCTATAATCGCTTGCAGGTTACTCAATTCGCCCACAAATTGTCCTAATGCGATTAATTGCGAAGACTTTCCCTAGATATCTCGCACACACGCACAATAAACACATGAAAAATACACTGAAATTTGTACATAAAATATACACCTCGAGACCACGTCACTGGCTCGATAATAAGTTAAAATCTTGACTGCCCAGGCAGTCGCTATCTTGCTCGGTATTTCCGTACTGTACTGTTGACCTTCGCTCTGGTGAGCGCTAATTAGGATGTTACAAGACTTGCCCCTCATAGCTGAAATGGTCGTCTTTAAGAAAAATGTTACAAGCCACCACGCACACTGCGTGAAATATTAGCTCGCAAAAATAAAGTTGACATCAGATAAAATGTACTAGAGCTTTAAAATTCGTTATTACGACTGATGTGAATTTAGCTCCTCAGAGCTTACAAATAATATAACTTCAAATAATTCAGAGCGTTAAAATTCGTTATACAAACGGGCGTGAAGTTAGCCTCTCAAGGCTCCAAAACGAATGACTTAGAGTAGCGTCATGCCAAACTATTTATTAGAAACTGACAGGGGACGGAGGAGTGGGGTGGAAATGGATAAAAATTTCCAGAGTTTTTATCTCACAAATATGGGACTAGTGTCATTCTTCTTCAAATAAATCAAACGTCTCAATGCACTCGTGCGGAGATCAGTCCGTTCGGCGGATCTTTAGATAATCAATTCCGCGGGCTTTTTACTACTGACGTTGTCCACCGCGTGATCATGGCTTGGTCTCTCGTGATTGGCTGATTCAATCGTATGTTCGTTGCAAGTGACTCGTGATCATTCCTTTATGCTTCCAATTTTGGTGCAAGTAGTTGCTCAATTTGGCCTTGAACCCGGCTAAATCTGGCCGTCCCCCAAGAATAGCTACCAGCTCTGCTCCTGTTGCAATCATTACGAAACGCTAGCCTTCCTTTTATCCATGTCCACTTCCTCAAGTACTGCCTGGGCCGCAGTAATAATAATAATAATAAATATGAATACGTATTTATCGTAGATCAATAAGGGTTCAATATATATAGTGGTTCTGGTCACTTATAGCTAAACTGTAATATACATTTTTTTGTTTCTTTATAGGCTACTACAATAAATATTCTCAATGCTATGGGGCAGAACTGCGGATTAGAGAGAAAAAAGCTCAAAAAGTGGACACAATATATGGTGAACGTGTACTATGTGTTAGTGAAAATTTTCAGACATTACTCCCTACACGTTTTAATGATATGTCAGAAAGTGTGCTCGAGGAACTAAATCGTGGTGGATATTATCTATATCTAAATTATGAGGGTATAAAAAATTAGATGTATTGTACGTTTTAACGAATTAAAAAACTCCCATGCTGAATAATAATTAATACTGTTTTTATTTCTTACTACCCCCACCCCAGTAGTTCTTAAGAGTTCTATACCCTCCTCCACATTAGATGGTAGCTTGACTCAAAAAACAAAAATGATAAATCATAGCGGCATTCAGTTGTATTCATGCACTTTATGTGGAACGAGTTTAATTTCATATTGGCATTCACCCTCCCAAATGTTGCACATGAAAAGCGATATTTTCAAAAACAATAAAATGTCACACCCTAGTAGGGGTAGGTTTTATTTTGGGGTGGAAATAAGTTGTCCATTTGTAAGGGGCTGTCAGCCCGAGTTCAACGACAAGTCATTCGTCAAAATCCGACCATGCGTTCGAGAGATATCGCACCGCCGCCATCTTGTGAGGTGGGTGAGGTGGAGGAGGATATAGAACTCTTACAAATACACTAATCATTAACCTAAGAGTAGTTTGGATTCTTGGAATTGTAGTGTGTTGTTGTAGCTTACAAACATGGCGGTAAGCATTATGCTATCATAAAAAGGGCTGAGATACTTTCCAAGAATAAGAGAAACATATTGCCTACTGTCCCAATTTACCATTTTTGAAAAATTTGATATGTATAATGTTTTCGACTAGGCGAGGAATAGAGTTGAGAGACAATCATTAACCTTAGAGTAGTTTGGATTCTTGGAATTTTAATGTGTTGTTGTTGTTTACAAACATGGCGGTAAGCATTATGCTATCATAAAAAGGGCTGAGATACTTTCCAAGAACAAGAGAAATATCCTCTAAATACATTGACAAAAATAACTTGTCAAATAAGCCATTACAAATAGGGTACCACAAAATAACTTGTCAAATAAGCCATTACAAATAGGGTACCACATTTAAACCCCACATTTGCACCCACTGTTTACCCACTTTTCACCCACTTTGCACCCATTTTGCACTCAATTTTCACTCACTTTTACACCTACTTTGCACCCACTTTGCACTCACTTTTACACCCACTTTGCATCCACTTTGCACCCGAACATTACATCATCTGACATAATAACAAGAAGTTCCGTGAAGAACTATACAGCCTACTTTTCATGCCAATGATTATTCTACAGAATATGAACCTATCTAGAATAATGACGATATTAAGTTGCTAATATCGAAATTTCCAATTAGTTCGAAATACTGTATACCTGGCATAATATATCCTAATAGAGCACTACAGTTGGCAGCCCTGATGACTGAATATATTCTTAGTTCCATCTCTTAAGGTACAAAATACAAAATTTGGTTGAAGTCCAATGAATAGCATGGACGTTACATGCAGTTAAACATTGGATCTAACAGCGCGCGTAAAATCATGTTGGCAACAATGTCATGCATGTATTGGTCAGAAATAATCTGAAATAATATGATCTATTGTTGTGCCAATTTTGAATGAAATCCATTAGTTAGTGTAGAAGTTACATGCATTTTAAAATTGGACCTATCAGCTGGCTTAGAATCATGTTGGAAGCACTGACGTATATTAGTTACTCCAAATTCGTCTAGAATGCCAGGGACTATACGTGTGCAAAGTTTAAAGCTATTGGCTCGCATACTTTCTGATATATTGATATTAGGGTAACAAAAATAGGGACAGCACATATTAACAGTTGGCAGCCCTGGTTGCTCCTTAGAATACACATAGTCATATCTGTTATGGTACACATAGCACATACGAAATTTGGTTGAAATCCAAATGATAGTATGGAAGTTACATGTATTTAAAATTGGACTTGTCAGCAGGCTTAGAATCATGTTGGTAGCACTGACGTGTATAAGTTACTCCAAATTAATGTAGAATGTCAGGTACTATACGTGTGCATAGTTTAAAGCTGTTGGCTTGCTTACTTTCTTATATATTGGTATTTGGATAAAATAAATTAGGAGCATTTATTAACAGTTGGCAGCCCTGGTAGGTCTTAAGAATACGCTCAGTCATATCTGGTTATGTACACATACAACATACGAAATTTGGTGGAATTCCAATTGATAGTGTAGAAGTTATATGCATTTAAAAATTGGACCTATCAGGAGGCTTATAATCATTTTGGCAACACTGCCATGTTTGGCCTCCTGGAAATTAAACTGAAATATCATGATCTGTACGTGTGCCAATTTTGAAATAGCTCCCATTCATACTTTCGAAGATATCCAACATGGAGCTCAAATTTCAATTGCGATTTTTTAGCAGTTGGTAGCACTGATATCATTTCCAAATATGGCCGTGAGATATTCAGGTATAGATCTTTACTCCTACCAAATTTTGTTTCGATTGCTGCAGCCGTTTAGGAGTTGATAGGGGGGGACACACACACAGCCAGACAGACAGAAGGACAGACAGACAGACAGACAGACAGACACACATTTGCCCGATCTCATAAGTCTACTTTTTCCTCATTTTTGCAAAATGTGAAAAGTAGGCTAAAAATAGGCATGGTTGTTGTCGAGACCGAGATAAGAGCGGGGGTAATGAATTTATAGTGATAGGATCGGAAAACCCATCCTCACTTTAGTAGTGACTTCGAGCAAAAATTTAAAAAATCGTGTTTTTGACAGAGTGTGATAGACATAGTTATAAGAGTTGAGATTCGATAATTAATCTAAAAGTACTCTGGAATTAATGGAATCATAGTGTGTTGTTGATGTTGCTTACAAACAGGTATGGTCACGTCAGGTGAGGTTAGCTAGGATTAGATTAGGATAGGTTCAGTAGACAAGTCAGGCGTGGTCAGGTTAGGTCAGGTGAGTTGAGTGAGTGTTGACATCGGCCGCTAGATAGATTGCTGGTAGTTGAGTGGGGTGTTGATATCGACCGCTGGATAGATTGCTGGTCGTTCAGTAGTGATGATAAGGATTTTTTTGTTTGTTGCTAAGGATCCCATATATACCCTAGAGAAGGCTATACATGTTAGTTCTGAACACTTAGTGGTTAATTGTATAAATTGAATTTAAATACACAGATTATACCAGCAAGTTTTGCGGATGGGAGGGATGAGAGGCTGGCAAAAAAGGAAATGTTTTAGTTTAATGAAACGTCATGTCCTAGTAGGCGTGATTTATAGTAGGCGCAATTCATAGTAGGCGTAATTGATAGTAGACGTGATTAATAGTAGGCGCAATTGATAGTAGATGCAATTGATAATAGGCGTGATTCATAGTAGGCGCTATTGATATTAGGTGCAATTTGACATGGGCGCGACTCAAATCATCTTTGATATCACAAAGGTACAGTGTCGATGTTTACACCGAGTACAAGGCAGAGAGGGGATATTTTAAGACTTACCCTCAAATCACCTAACATAACCTAACTTTGTCACGTGACATGTTCTACAAGCTAAGACCAGCTTTAAGACTGATTATGACGTCATAGATAGATGGGAGAGGTGGGAGGCTGACAAAAAGGGAAATGTTTTGGTTTAATGAAAAGTCATGTCCTAGTAGACGCGATTGGTAGTAGACGCAATTGATAGTAGGCGCGATTAATAGTAGACGCAATTGATAGTAGGCGTGATTGATAGTAGGCGCAATTTGACATGGGTGCGATTTAGAGTAGACGCAAATGATAGTAGGTGCGATTGATAGTAAGCGTAATTAGACATGGACGCGATTTATAATAGACGCAATTTATAGTAGGCGCGATTGATAGTAGGCGCAATTGATAGTTGGCACGATTCATAGTAGGCGTGATTTATAGTGGACGCAATTGATAATAGGCGTGACTATTCCACAATGATAAAAGCATGTAAAACTTGTTATACCAATAAAATAATCTAATAAAAATAGATTGTTGTTGTTGTTTCCCATGTCTATTGTCATACCCTAACCTATACACGGAGTACATTTTTATTTTTTATTATAACTAGAATGGGATGTAAGTCAATGTCATAGGTGTACGTTAGTCACTGATAGTCAGTCTGTGATCAGTTGGACTTGGTCCAGACAAGTGTGAACATGTTGCGCACACTGATTGTGGATTGCCAAGGGTTTATGCACCCACTCTGCACTAACGTTTCACTCACTTTTACACATACTTGGCACCCTCTTTGCACTCACTTTTACACCCACTTTGCACTCACTTTTACACCCACTTTGCACCCGAACATTACATCATCTGACATAATAAAAATAGGCATGCTTGTCGAGACCGAGATAAGAGCGGGAGTAATGAATTTATAGTGATAGGATCGGAAAACCCATTATCACTTTAGTAGTGACTTCGAGCATTTTTTTTTAAATCGTGTTTTTGACAGAGTGGGATAGACATAGCTATAAGAGTTGAGAGTTGATAATTAATCTAAAAGTACTCTGGAATTCATGGAATCTTAGTGTGTTGTTGTTGTTGCTTACAAACAGGTATGGTCACGTCAGGTGAAGTTAGCTAGGATTAGATTAGGATAGGTTCAGTAGACAAGTCAGGCGAGGTCAGGTTAGGTTAGGTGATTTGAATGATTGTTGAAATCGGCTGCTAGGTAAGATGCTGGTCGTTGAGTAGTGATGATATGGAGCGCTAGGTACCATACTGGTCATTCAGGTAGTTTCAATAGTCACCGCTAGATAGCGGAAACATACTTTGCATGTCGCATGTGGCTATTTGACAAAGTTTTACTGTGTGAAAAAACGTGCTTGTAAAAGCTGTGTATAAAAATTTAATATACAAATAACCACTAAGTGTTTAGAACTAACATGTATAGCCTTGTATAGGGATTATAGGGGTCCTTAGCAAGATAGAGTGTCTGACACACGAGTGTACAGCCTTTTGATATGCAGTAAGTACCAGATAACCTTGAGTAGGTTAGGTTAGGTAAAGTTATTATTTATCGCCTTCGACTTCGAGAAAGCATTCGATACGGTCTGGCACGACGCCCTAGTCGTCAAACTACATTACTTTGACCTCCCCCATACCTACATCCGCTTTTTAAACACCTTCCTCCGGAACCGCACCGCAAGCATCACCATCAATGGCCACTACTCCCGCCCAATCCCCTTCGAACAGGGCGTCCCGCAGGGCTCCGTCCTTTCCCCCCTTCTCTACGTCCTATTCGTCGCTGACATCCCCCAACCCTCCCCTCCCATGCAACTTCTACAGTTCGCCGACGACACTGCTATCGTCGCACCGTTTGCCACTGTTCAACATATCAACACTCACGTCCAGCCCTACCTTGATCTCTTCACCTCCTGGTGTGGCAAATGGCATCTGCGCCTGAATCCAGAAAAAACACAGACCATCCTCTTCCGCCCACGCAGGTGATCTCTCGCCCCAACCCGCAATCCCGCAAATCTCACTCTTCACCTACATCACCGCCGCTTAGCCCCCACCCCTACCGTACGATACCTCGGCCTCCTTTTTGACCAATTTTTCACCTTCCGCCCCTTCTTTAAAACCAAACTCCCTGTGGCACGAAAGCGGGCGTATCTTCTCCGGCGTCTGGCTGGAACAACCTGGGGACTGAATGAGAAACTACTACTCCATACCTACAAAGTACTCATACGCACATTTTTGGTGTACGGCCATCCTGCGTGGGCTGGATTCCCAGACTGCCCCCTTCTACCATTTCTCTCAATGGAACGCCGCCTAGTCCGCGTTGCGATGAGACTCCCATTCACTTACCGCACAGCAGACCTCGTCGACAGAATGCCACTGCCTCCACTAACGACATACGTCGAGTTACTTCAACGCCGCTTCCTCAAACGGGCGCAGACAACAAACAACCCCATTGTGTGCCCTCTCCTAAGCAAGCCGCTCCGTGCCCCGGTACGTACTAGGCTCGGCATCTACAGCCTCAGGGCACTTCTTCCAGCACCCGACTAACAACCCAGTCTCCGTTTATTTTGCCTATGAAAGCTACTCCACTGGACACTGATGGCATCTTCGCCAGATTCGAAATAGCGAAACAACCATGTTTCTCAACACAATCAATTAATAAATTTAAAAAAAAAACCTTCATCATCTTCACCTTCACACTCATTCACCGTCAAATTTCACATCGTTGACATCATCACTCCTCATTTACCCATTCAATTCATCCGATTTCAAACCCCCTCCCCCAATCTCAACTTGTTAAATCGCCACCATCCTCACATCACCAGCTCTGCGTTTTTCTTATTTCTTTCTTTCTTTCTTTCTTTCTTTCTTTCTTTCTGCTTTCTTTCTTCTCTCTCTTTCGCTCCACCAATACCACTCTCGTATCTCAACAAACATCATTCATTACTCCCTTCTAATCGACATCATTTAATTTCCTCAAACTACCAGCTATTTAATTCTTTCTTCCTGTCTCTTTCCTACCATAACACTCCCCTTCTCATCTCACCGCATATATTTCAATACTCCCTTCTCATAAAAAAAAAATAATAATAATAATAAAAAAAAGAATCACCTTATGATCTGGACTACAACACAGCCCCTTTTAATTTTCCCCCAATAAATTTAGAATTCATATTATTCTCAGAGCGAGCAATAGAAGTTCCTTTGTCTGCTCTGGCAGTCGCATCAGTTGTTTTCCGTGGTTTCCGCGTTCTCTTTGTTTCATAAAATTTTCGACATTTACAATTATACATACGAACAATGAAGCAGTCACCCTTCTCCTCCACTTCCCCTTCCTGCATCTAACTCTCCCTTCTCAAAACAAAACTTCGCCCCCAGCACCATTCTCCAAATTTCCCCAGCAATGCCCCAACCAAAATTCTCACACACTTTCTTCCAAATCCTAAAACCAAACCCACCCACCACCAAAATTTCCACCTCTCCTAAATACCTTAACCCCCTGGCCCGAAGAGACGGCGAAACCGTCTAAGGGGGCCCGCCGCCGCAGGGGCAATAGCCATGCGGCGGAATGAAACGACTGCACATATATATATTAGGTAAAGTTAGGTTAGGTTAGGTAAAGTTAGGTGAGGAAATGCTTGGTTCGGTGAACTGAGGTAAGGTTAGGTTAGGTTAAGTTAGGTTAAGTTAGTCGAGGTTAGGTGAAGTCGGTTTCGGCAAAATGGTTGAGGTATGATTTAAACCCACCTCCTTTTAGTTTTGCCTCACAAGGCTGAGTGTACCCCGTACCAACCCTCAGCCCAGAATTAAATTTCTTGGTTAAAGTGGGAATCAAACCCAGACCTCGTTTTATTGTTGCTTCTTTTAGGGTTTCGTGACATTATTGACAAATAGCCTCACGTACCCGGTTGAGTGTGGAATTTGTCTAATAACCTGTGTCATTGTAATGGCTGTAGTAGTGTCTGTATTTGTAATGAAATAAGGATTAGAAAAGAGGCTGCCGTGGCCTCAAGTTATGATATACCCCTGCATTTGCCAAGAGTAAAAGTTGAGGTATAAATGAAACCACAATTTCACACTTTCACCTCATGAGGCTGAGTGTACCCCATTCCAACCCTCAGTCCAAAATTAAAAATCTTGACAGAGCCAAGCCTCGAACCCAGGCCTCCACAGTAACAGCTAAGAATGCTAGCCACTACACCAAAAAGTGGACAATATAAGGCTGGTCTTGATTGTACATAATCAATCCATGATTACCTAATAATAATAATAATACTAATAATAATAATAATAATATTAATAATAATAAATACTCCATTTAGCTACTACACGGCCGAACTGTCCCCGTGACGTCATCCACGGTCTCAAGGCGTGGCGGCCTTCTTGCGCATTAGCCCCTGGCCCAGCTATGACTGTCCCCTCCATGAGAATAACATAGGGCTGGCTGCGCGCGGCCGCCATCTTGCGCATTAGCCCCTGTCCCAGCTTCGGCTTATATTACCTACTAGTGAGGAATCCCACGAAGACCCTGTTTCCGAACAGTACCATGCCAATCAGGACAGTGAACGAGTCAAGACTACACGTTGTGGTAGGGTGATAAGATTTCCTACCAGATATCGGGACAGAATTCAGTTTCTACAAATGTTCAGCCTCTGTTAACGTAACTTAGTTACTGGCAGGAGAGTGATGTAGCAGCATCGAGAGTAGAGTATCCAAAAGCAGTACGAGAACAGAGTATCAAGAAGGCAGTGCGAGAGTAGAAATATCAAATAGGCAGTGATAAGAAAAATAAAGACTTGAAGATGTTATGTATTATGAGTGTGTGAAATATAAAAAGATTTTTGTGTGTTGATGCAGGTCAAGGATAATCAAAACTGTAACAGTTACAAAGCCTGCGGTGAGACGTGTACATTTTATTTCATACAACCAATACAGCCAACTGGTAGTACATACGAGAGATTATTTTTCGACATATATTTATCTACCATCAACAGGACAGGCAGATGATATAATAAAAGTTCTTCTTCTTCTCTCCTTCATTTCCCGGTTCCAGTGATCTGGGTTGGGGCGTGAATCAAGGACCTCCATCCTAGGCTTCGACTCACATTTAGGCTATTTTTACGATGAGTTCACCACACCCAAAGGTAGGCAAGAACCAATTAAGGCGGAAAATTGAAAGACTCCCTAGGCCTCGGATACCCTAATACCGTCGGGGTCGTAAGAGAACAATGTTGACAGGAAGGATAACTGATAGGAGCCATCACAAGCAAGTGGAAGCAATGACAGACTCAGCTGGGGTCCCGTGGTCGCCAAACCACGTCCTACGAGTTGTGAGCCCCTGGGAGTAAAAATAAAATAAAATAAAACATAATCTATATATTTAAAACACTGAGGTGATTTTTGTTTCCACGAGATTGAGAGAACGACAGAACCGATTTACTTCCTAGAGCACTCTGAAGAAAGCCCTTGGCCTGTAGATTTGCAGAGTGTCTTTAAAATAAACAAATATGTTACAGTATATATTTTTAAATTAAGAAAGGAAAATGCAGAATTCTTGCCGCTCACGCATGCGAACAATCCGCCTTGGCTCATGACAGAAATGGCGGTGAGAAGCCAATTAAAATGTGATTTACTCAATAACTGTACGCGCCCAAGTATTCCGTGTATTTGAAAACGGACATTAACCGAGTCCTGACAGTAAAATATAGTAAGAGTATGAACCTATACGAATGTGCAGCATTGATTTATTTGTTAATGAAATGGACTTTCTCCAGACAGCGGGTTATGAAGATACTGAATGGTAGCGCCGCGGGCCAAATATGAGTGCGGGAATAGGTGTGTGGTTAAGGTGACTGACTGTGGATCGTAGGAGCCCAGGTTCCATCCCACCTGTCGGAAGTTTTTTTAACACTGAAATATTGTTTTTCAATGAGTATTATTAAAGTTTTTCAATTTGTAAGTGAGTTATGTAGGATTTGACTGGAATTACACTATTTCTTGCATAAAGCAGGCAAGACATCTCCATCGAGGTTGAGAAAACGTCTTAATCGATTGACTTAGTAATGCATTCTAACGAGAACTCTTGGCATGTTGGGGCCGATAACCTAGATGTTAGGCCCCTTTAAACAACAATTATCATCATCATCATCTTGGCATGTAGATTTGCAGAGTGTCTTTAAAAGAAAAACAAGATGTTCAGTAAAGAACATATAGCCTACTTTCTCCTAAATGTATGAGTATAGTTATAACTCGTTGTTATTATCAAAGAGTATAATAGAACTATTCTTTGTTGAAGACCTTAGAAACGATTTACCTCTACCAAACGCCACAACCTAGATAAAAACTGCTACCATCATTGAAGAAAGAAAGAAAGAAAGAAAGAAAGATAAGAAGTATATCAAGAATGTTATGGATCTGGAGACATAATCGACCGGACTGGCTGCGTGGCTCAGCGGTAACGTTCTCGCTTGCTGGGCCCTAGGTTGCAGGTTCGTATCCTGGCCCAGTCAGCTGGCATTTGAGGGTGCACAAATGCGAGGGAGCCGTGTCAGTACATTTACTGGCACGTTAAAGATCCCCTTCGGGCCAAAATTCCGGCACCCCGGTGTCTCCAAAAGCAGCAGTAGTTAAAAGGGATGTAAAACCAATAACATTATTATTATTATTATTATTATTATTATTATTATTATTATTATTATTACATATACGACCTGCCGTGGGCAACATCCAACTTTGAGTTGAGGCATGTCTTTACACGTCTGGTTGTGCATGGCTTTCACAACCCTAATTGAATTAACAAATCTTTCCATGACCCTACAGAGACGTGTGTATACAAACTATGTGGATATTTTCGATTGCTATTTGCCTGAAATAAAAGTAGTAATTAATAACCTGAACTAACACCAACGGCTTGAATTCAGTTACTATGTGAAATCGTTTTGTTCTTTACTTCAAATAACATTTTCAAGTAACGCAAAATAGGCTGTTACAAACCCTTTAAAATAAAAAGTAAAAATGTATCGTAGTATCATCTTGTCATTCTTCAAATTCGATGAGCATAGAATGCCAATGGTATAGTAATCAATGGAGCCCCACGTAGACTAGTCGTGACATCTAGTGGTGAAATATCGAACAATATAATCCTAACAGAGCGAGTGCATTCTAGCGGCCAGAAGAAGAAACTTTTCAATAAAATCTGGAAGTTAATAAGTTACTGCCTGCAGTTACCTTTTTGGCAGCTAGATGTCTCGAGTAAATCTGTTGGCGAATTATGTTTTAATTAAATATATATTTTACACCATAATATGCACAATATAACGCTTAATTTTAAAACATCTGAGTCATTACAAAACAATAAACATATAACATTTTAAGCAAAAGACCTAGCTCTGATCGGGTTTGAACCATAGGCATTTGAGCGATAGGCTAACGCTCTACCACTGAGCTAATTGTGTCAACGAATATCGTTCTATATAAAATGACTTACATAGAACTTGTTAGCAAATAATGATTTATACTAAACGATTTCATCACTGGAGTATATTATTTATATATGAAGCATTTCATACAAAGTTTATTTATTTTGTATCAGTACGCTATATTGCATGCAATACTCAAATTAGTGAAATATAAGTCAGGCACAAGATATCCGCTGCCATCTTGTCTTATTACTGAATCGGCTCAGCTTTTTAAAATCACGTCTGCACTATAGTATTACAAAATAAACTTTTAATTTCGAACGTGCCTCTTCCTTTAGAACAGTTAAAACGATTCTTGGCTCGATAATCGGAACTGGTGGGTCCCATGATATGGATTATAAAGTTTGCATAATTCGCACGGCCGCCATCCTGAAATGGTATGGCGGACGACCTTGTAGTTTGGTCACAAGACGCATCCTATACGAAGGTATGTTGTTACCAAATTTGGTAGAGATCGGATGATTTGGTTAGTCGTTATTTGATTTTACGTTTTGAACGTTTGAGTGGCCGCCATTCAGTTTTAGTAAAGATGGCGGCGATATGAAACATGCCACTGAGGTTTCCTTTGCTAGTGCTACCTTTGTACCAAATTTCGTTCAATTCGCATTCACCGTGTTCGAATTGATAGGGGGGGGGACAGACATTCAGAGTACACACACTCACACACACACAGACACACACACAGACTTGCCCTCACGTCTTACTGAGATCTTTGTTTATGAGAATTAAAAAAGGTCCCCAGTATTGTTTATGATGATTCTAGAATACACATTACACGCACATACACACACACACACAGACTCACACACACACATACACACACAGACAGACACACTTTTTTCGCCCTGTGTTGATCTCATAAGTCTACTTTCATTTTTTGCAAAAATCGAAAGTAGGCTAATATATGTGACGGCATATTTTAAAATTGTTGATGAAAATAATAATATTTATAGCTCCCGCGCTTGCGCACAAAGACTCTTTTCAACAAGGAAAATGGCGCTTGCCCTCACGTCTTACTGAGATCTTTGTTTATGAGAATTAAAAAAGGTCCCCAGTATTGTTTATGATGATTCTAGAATACACATTAAAATATAATTATAAAATAAGCGAAGTGTGGAAGAACTTGAGTTGAGTGTGTATGCTGTTTACCTTGCTTAATATTGCACGCAAAATACGTAATGTGGGTAGCCGTGGGGAAGCAGTATGGTCCGATATTTAGTATTGTGCATCGTCGAGATGGTTCGAATCCCACCTCGGAAATGCTTTTTTATTTCCGTTTTCTTCACTCATACAATTGGTATTACATTGTCGAAACATATTTTACTTTTATCATCCCCGTAAAGTAATGAATTCACCGTGTTTTATGTTGCCATCTATATATCTAAACCACAAGGCGTTTTCTTTCGTAAATCGCTAACAACTCCCCACTGGACAGATTTACATGAAATGTGATTTTGATGAAAGGTACCTATATGTATATGTGCCATCACTATTGTTTTCGTTAATTCAACAATTATTGGTATTTTATTTCATGAAATTAACTTGTTCATAATGCTATTCACCCATATACGACATTATGCATTCTATCTACAATCCGCTAGTGACTACTACCGTGCCGATTTTCATGCTGTTTGGTTTAAATTAAAGATACATATTTCCACATTACCCATCAAGACGTTTTATTTCCGTTTTACTATTGCATTACAGCATGTGATCAAAAGAGCTAACTGTTGCCCATACGCCGTTTCAATATCTGTAATCAGTTCTCAGTTCCAGTAACTGACAACAGATGACAGTACCTCGCCCATATACGAAAATTCTACAATCCGCCAGCTACCCTCACAATGATAGAAACCCTTCCTACGGGCAGTTATATTATTTCTACATTCCACATTATTACGTATTATTTCCATTTTACCATTCCATTCCATTCCAGCATGTGATCAAAAGAGCTTCCTGTTGTCTCCACAAAGCAGTATGAATACCCGCAATCAGTTACAGTACCTGGCAACAGATGGCAGTACCATTGCGTCACATTCTGGCTTTGGAGTTCACCTTCAAAAGACGTGTAGAGCCTAGAGGCATGGGCGTAATTTCAGCTTTTTAACTGGGGTGGCAAGTTTTTCTGGGGGGTGTGGGGGGTATGGGATACCCCCAGGTAAAAAGGGGGTACGGGGGCCCTCCCCCGGATTTTTTTTAAAATTTTGCGTTAAAACTGTAGTTTACAAGCACTTTTTAAACTGCTTTACATACCATACCAGCATAAATGTTAATCATTTTTACCAATGATCTGTGTTATTATTTATGGGCCTAGTTATACCAAAATGTGTAATTTTTAATAACATCAACAACAAAATCGTTTGAAAAAAATACCATCCATACATAGTTTTTAAAGTTTGGTCTGTTGTTGATAATTATTAATTTTAATGCTTACCCTAGTTAAGTATAAATTAAGAAAACATCATACTAAAATAACAATGCTTTATTGAAGTTTTACTTGATAACACCATAAGTTGTACAAAAACTATTTTACACAAAATGAAGCCTTCTCTTTTGTTTTGAGTTAAAAACATCAATTACTTGGGGAATATCTATTTCAACACTCCTTTCAATTGCCAGAAGGGCCAATGACGACAACCTTTCTTGGCCAACAGTGTTTCTGGTGTAGGTTTTTAACCTCCTTAGACATGAAAAAGACCTTTCACAGGATGCTGAGTTCATGGGAATTGTAAAATATAAGCGGAACAGTTCAAAAAGAAGAGGGAACACACTTTTCAAAGATTTTTTAACCACAAGGTCAGCTCTTTCTTGAATACTCCTTTTCTTTTTGAACTCATCCATGTTGTAAAAACATCTTAGTTCAGAGAGGAGTAGTTCACTTTCCATACTGTAGTACTTGCACAAATACTGTACACTGGAAAGTTCCACGTCAGTTGCACCAAGAACTTTGCTTAAGTGGTTCAGTACATCTAGATTGTTTTCTTGAAGCTTGGCTTCTATCTCTTGCACCAGGATGTCAATAACTGGCCAAAGGGTTGAACCCTTGTTATATTGTTCCACTGTTTCAAAAGGAGTTTTATCCCCACCACCAATGTTTGATGGAATTCTCCCTCTTCTTGGCATGTGTGCTGCTTGGAATCCGCAGTGCTCAGAGATTTCTGTGCAGTGGTTAAATAACTTATTAAAAATTCATCTGTTCTGAAGGATTGTAAGACTTCAATTGTGCTGATTTTGACAGATTTCACAACTTCGTAGGTCACATCGCTTGCTTGTAATGTTTTTGACAGTACATCACATTGCGTAAGAACTCTCCTCAGTAACAGCAAGTCAAACACAAAGCTGAAATCCTCCATGCTCTTTAATAAAGCATTGGCCTGTCCACCACCATCAGGGTTTATGTGTGCAATTTGTTGTAAAGTGTTCAAAGTTGTTTCGAAATCGTCTAACAAAGACCGCACTGCTTCAACACGGCAAGCCAATCTGGTATCACTTAAAGACTTTAATGTTACAGTTCCACCACTAAAGCTTTTGGAACTGTTTTGAATTTGTTCAAAAACAGCATGTCGTTTAGTTGATTTCTCAATAAAGTTGTAAAGACTCTGAAGCACAAAAAAAGTGTTTCTTATTGATGTTACGCTTGTACAACTGCTTACAATGCACAAATTTAATATATGTGCATTGAATTGAATATACATTGCTGTACATTCTTCCATAATTCTAGCTGCCACTCCTTTATATGGACCCCTCATGTTTGAGGCCCCATCGTAGCACTGAGCACGCAGATTTTTAATGTTCAAATCCAGTGAAATCAAAACATTCATTTGTTCATTTGCCAGAGTTTCACCATCAGTTTTTTTTTTTGGCTCGATAAAACCCTACAAACGTCTCATAAACTTGTAATTTATCGTTGACATGCCTTAAAACGACAGCTACTTGCTCGTGCTTTCCTATGTCTTGAGTCCCATCAGCTATAATGGCAAACACTTTGGATTCTTTAACTTCTTTGGCAATGTGCAGCTTGATTTGTTCTCCAATAATGAACAGTAACTCATTCTGGAAAGTCACTGAAGTGTACTGAAAATTATTTCGATGCTCAGTGTAGAACTTCTTGATCAAATCACTATCTTTAGAACGAAGCTCCATCAGCTCCAAAAAGTTTCCTCTGTTCTTTGATTCTGCAGATCAGATTCATCATGTCCTCTGAGAGCAACGGATTGCCTGCCACAAAATATTAACGATTCACACAAAGCTCCTAAATACTATCGGTTTTCTTCAACTTCTTTGGAGTACTTTTCATTAACTTTTTCAATAACAGTACCACTTCTATCTGCTTCTTGTAGAGAGGTGAACTTAGTCATACTAGTCTTATGCAAATTACTACAATCATGTTTTTCAAACACTTTTACAGCTTTCTTCCACTTCGAAAACCCACTGATTGTGAAAGCGTCTTCAGCATTTCTTTCCGTCTTGTAAAACACACGACAGACAAAACAGAATGCTTTATTGGTTAGAGGACTATATTCCAGCCAAGAAAACATTTTGTACCATTCAGGCCTAAACTTTCTTCCATCCTTTTTAGGGAAAACGAAATCTTGTGGTTGAAATGATCCTTCCTTAACATGCAATATGGCCATATCTGGACCATGGGCAGGATCACGCTTGTTGATCAGTCCAATTGACAATAATTGGTCAATTGCAGTAGAGGAACAGCTGGAACTTGGTAAATTTTCCTCACTCGAAGTACTGCCCTTCGTAAGTGTAGATGACTGAGTGGATGAGGAGCCTAACACTTCGTCTGTAGGCTGAGGTGGCTTTGACTTATGTTCCAAAGAATCTTTTTTCTGTTGGTTCATCTTCTAGACGCTGTTTCTTCTTGCTTGGTGGGCCTGAGCAAAAGTAAGACAACAACGAACTTTGTCCCTTTTTGTTCTTCTGAGCCTGAAAAGAAAGGGATTAAACTTGTTTTCAAACACCAACAATTCAAAAATTTAGAAGATGTCTGTCTCATGGTAAATAAAAAGTTGTATAGGGCTTACAAGTTAATTTTTTTTACAAGTTGCAAGTTTTTTTACCATAGTATCAACCTCAAGAAAAGGGTTTAGTGTAATTTGAGGGAAAAATTGGACTCAGTTTATAAACAACAAAATAAGGCTGGCTTAAAATGACACACAACACGATAAACGGTGAAAATATACTGTATGTTTTGAGGCAATTTTTCCCTCGTTAGAACAAGATCAAAAAATAATAACTGTAATATGATAAGGCAAATAATGTGAACATGGAGGAACGGAAATAACGTGGAAAACTGCAAAAATAACCAGGCACACAATATTTTTCTTTCAGTAGCAACGTCTTAGAAAAAAATAAAATTTGTTTGGATGTAAAAAAAAACATTTAAATAAATCTAACCATATCAAAGTTACTTAAAAACGCAACAATATTTTGTTTATTTTTTGTTACAGCACTTTGGACAACACTAGACTTGTTCTATGCTATGCGTTTGAGGTTATGTTTCTCTGACAGCTGACTCTGTGGCGAGTTTAAATTTCGCGTGGTCTCAGTTTCCCGCGCTCGGCACTTTCGTGGCGCTTTATTTTCGCGGTTAGTTCATTTCCCTGTTCGCATATTGGGAACATAATGAGGCCAAATTTCACAGTCAACGTGTTAAACCGCAGTTTAAGTGAATGGCCGTCTTTTATTTTACTCAAGACCGTTCTCAGACGCGTGATTTTGCTTTCTCTAGAGTCTAGCCCTCATCAATATTGCGGACACTGACTTCACTATACTATTCTGTGCACTGTGGGAGAAACTGGCTTATAACTTAACCTATCAAATAGGTAGACACTTAAACTGAAATTAATTTAACTTACCATGTCTCAGGACATGTAATCCAATCATATGATGCAGATAGTTCACTGAAAGAAACTTAGAAATTTCAAGAAAATGAAGGCAACACGTTACAGGTAGAATAGTACGAGTAGATCTCTTTCGAAAAGGCAAACGACAGACAAGAGCTGATGTCTGCTTGGCATTACATATTACAGGGTTGCCACCTAGTGACATTTATATCGCTTAATCGCTTAGTCCCATTATTCACGCAAATGGTTTTATTACTTTTTACGCCATCATTTTGAAAATGAAAGCTATTATTGTTTGGGTAATTAAATTGTTTCTGAGAGACACAGTTAAAAATAAAATCAAGATTGTACCAAGTTTATAAACTAATTTTTTACTTGATTGTAGGTAAGAAGTTGGGTTTGGGAATTCTGGGGTGGCAACTGCCACCCCTTGCCACCCCGTAATTACGCCTATGCCTAGAGGAGTAGGTTTTTCTTGGTCTAGGTTTCCTAGCTTTCTTTCCTAGCTGGTGAGTAGGTGTGTGGTTGTGGTACAGTGTTTTGGAGTTCCATTCCAATATTTTACAACGTTCACCACCAATCGCAGTGAATGATACTGTTCAAAAACACGCAAGAGGAGAAAGACACTGACTGGCCGTAGAGAAAGTGCAGCGCGACGTGTAGCATTCAAAAGGCGACAGAATTCTCCCATTTTGCGTGAGACATCCGAATCTATGCACAGGTCTAATGCTGTGCAATACATAGCGCCCTCAGAAGTGGAGGGTGATACTATGCATTGGTCTAATGCTGTGCAATACATAGCGCCCTCAGAAGTGGAGGGTGATACTATGCACTGGTCTAATGCTGTGGAAGACATAGCGCCCGCGGGAGTGGAGGGTGATACTATGCACTGGTCTAATGCTGTGGAAGACATAGCGCCCGCGGGAGTGGAGAGTGATACTATGCACTGGTCTAATGCTGTGGAAGACATAGCGCCCGCGGGAGTGGAGGGTGATACTATGCACTGGTCTAATGCTGTGGAAGACATAGCGCCCGCGGGAGTGGAGGGTGATACTATGCACTGGTCTAATGCTGTGGAAGACATAGCGCCCACGGGAGTGGAGGGTGATACTATGCACTGGTCTAATGCTGTGGAAGACATAGCGCCCGCGGGAGTGGAGGGTGATACTATGCACTGGTCTAATGCTGTGGAAGACATTGCGCCCAGGGGAGTGGAGGGTGATACTATGCACTGGTCTAATGCTGTGGAAGACATAGCGCCCGCGGGAGTGGAGGGTGATACTATGCACTGGTCTAATGCTGTGGAAGACATTGCGCCCACGGGAGTGGAGGGTGATACTATGCACTGGTCTAATGCTGTGGAAGACATAGCGCCCGCGGGAGTGGAGGGTGATACTATGCACTGGTCTAATGCTGTGGAAGACATAGCGCCCGCGGGAGTGGAGGGTGATACTATGCACTGGTCTAATGCTGTGGAAGACATAGCGCCCGCGGGAGTGGAGGGTGATACTATGCACTGGTCTAATGCTGTGGAAGACATAGCGCCCGCGGGAGTGGAGGGTGATACTATGCACTGGTCTAATGCTGTGGAAGACATAGTGCCCGCGGGAGTGGAGGGTGATACTATGCACTGGTCTAAAGCTGTGGAAGACATAGCGCCCGCGGGAGTGGAGGGTGATACTATGCACTGGTCTAATGCTGTGGAAGACATAGCGCCCGCGGGAGTGGAGGGTGATACTATGCACTGGTCTAATGCTGTGGAAGACATAGCGCCCGCGGGAGTGGAGGGTGATACTATGCACTGGTCTAATGCTGTGGAAGACATTGCGCCCACGGGAGTGGAGGGTGATACTATGCACTGGTCTAATGCTGTGGAAGACATAGCGCCCGCGGGAGTGGAGGGTGATACTATGCACTGGTCTAATGCTGTGGAAGACATTGCGCCCAGGGGAGTAGAGGGTGATACTATGAACTGGTCTAATGCTGTGGAAGACATAGCGCCCGCGGGAGTGGAGGGTGATACTATGCACTGGTCTAATGCTGTGGAAGACATAGTGCCCGCGGGAGTGGAGGGTGATACTATGCACTGGTCTAATGCTGTGGAAGACATAGCGCCCGCGGGAGTGGAGGGTGATACTATGCACTGGTCTAAAGCTGTGGAAGACATAGCGCCCGCGGGAGTGAAGGGTGATACTATGCACTGGTCTAAAGCTGTGGAAGACATAGCGCCCGCGGGAGTGGAGGGTGATACTATGCACTGGTCTAATGCTGTGGAAGACAAAGCGCCCACGGGAGTGAAGGGTGATACTATGCACTGGTCTAATGCTGTGGAAGACATAGCGCCCGCGGGAGTGGAGGGTGATACTATGCACTGGTCTAATGCTGTGGAAGACATAGCGCCCACGGGAGTGGAGGGTGATACTATGCACTGGTCTAATGCTGTGGAAGACATAGCGCCCGCGGGAGTGGAGGGTGATACTATGCACTGGTCTAATGCTGTGGAAGACATTGCGCCCAGGGGAGTGGAGGGTGATACTATGCACTGGTCTAATGCTGTGGAAGACATATCGCCCGCGGGAGTGGAGGGTGATACTATGCACTGGTCTAATGCTGTGGAAGACATTGCGCCCACGGGAGTGGAGGGTGATACTATGCACTGGTCTAATGCTGTGGAAGACATAGCGCCCGCGGGAGTGGAGGGTGATACTATGCACTGGTCTAATGCTGTGGAAGACATAGCGCCCGTGGGAGTGGAGGGTGATACTATGCACTGGTCTAATGCTGTGGAAGACATAGCGCCCGCGGGAGTGGAGGGTGATACTATGCACTGGTCTAATGCTGTGGAAGACATAGCGCCCGCGGGAGTGGAGGGTGATACTATGCACTGGTCTAATGCTGTGGAAGACATAGTGCCCGCGGGAGTGGAGGGTGATACTATGCACTGGTCTAAAGCTGTGGAAGACATAGCGCCCGCGGGAGTGGAGGGTGATACTATGCACTGGTCTAATGCTGTGGAAGACATAGCGCCCGCGGGAGTGGAGGGTGATACTATGCACTGGTCTAATGCTGTGGAAGACATAGCGCCCGCGGGAGTGGAGGGTGATACTATGCACTGGTCTAATGCTGTGGAAGACATTGCGCCCACGGGAGTGGAGGGTGATACTATGCACTGGTCTAATGCTGTGGAAGACATAGCGCCCGCGGGAGTGGAGGGTGATACTATGCACTGGTCTAATGCTGTGGAAGACATTGCGCCCAGGGGAGTAGAGGGTGATACTATGCACTGGTCTAATGCTGTGGAAGACATAGCGCCCGCGGGAGTGGAGGGTGATACTATGCACTGGTCTAATGCTGTGGAAGACATAGTGCCCGCGGGAGTGGAGGGTGATACTATGCACTGGTCTAATGCTGTGGAAGACATAGCGCCCGCGGGAGTGGAGGGTGATACTATGCACTGGTCTAAAGCTGTGGAAGACATAGCGCCCGCGGGAGTGAAGGGTGATACTATGCACTGGTCTAAAGCTGTGGAAGACATAGCGCCCGCGGGAGTGGAGGGTGATACTATGCACTGGTCTAATGCTGTGGAAGACAAAGCGCCCACGGGAGTGAAGGGTGATACTATGCACTGGTCTAATGCTGT
The DNA here is from genome assembly GCA_946902985.2 of Meconema thalassinum. Classification (NCBI taxonomy): domain Eukaryota; kingdom Metazoa; phylum Arthropoda; class Insecta; order Orthoptera; family Tettigoniidae; genus Meconema; species Meconema thalassinum. Next base: position 753,934,413 of record OX336390.1, on the reverse strand, counting down.
GGAAGACATAGCGCCCGCGGGAGTGGAGGGTGATACTATGCACTGGTCTAATGCTGTGGAAGACATTGCGCCCAGGGGAGTGGAGGGTGATACTATGCACTGGTCTAATGCTGTGGAAGACATAGCGCCCGCGGGAGTGGAGGGTGATACTATGCACTGGTCTAATGCTGTGGAAGACATAGCGCCCGCGGGAGTGGAGGGTGATACTTTGCACTGGTCTAATGCTGTGGAAGACATAGCGCCCGCGGGAGTGGAGGGTGATACTATGCACTGGTCTAATGCTGTGGAAGACATAGCGCCCGCGGGAGTGGAGGGTGATACTATGCACTGGTCTAATGCTGTGGAAGACATAGCGCCCGCGGGAGTGGAGGGTGATACTATGCACTGGTCTAATGCTGTGGAAGACATAGCGCCCGCGGGAGTGGAGGGTGATACTATGCACTGGTCTAATGCTGTGGAAGACATAGCGCCCGCGGGAGTGGAGGGTGATACTATGCACTGGTCTAAAGCTGTGGAAGACATAGCGCCCGCGGGAGTGGAGGGTGATACTATGCACTGGTCTAAAGCTGTGGAAGACATAGCGCCCGCGGGAGTGGAGGGTGATACTATGCACGGGTCTAATGCTGTGGAAGACATAGCGCCCGCGGGAGTGGAGGGTGATACTATGCACTGGTCTAATGCTGTGGAAGACATAGCGCCCGCGGGAGTGGAGGGTGATACTATGCACTGGTCTAAAGCTGTGGAAGACATAGCGCCCGCGGGAGTGGAGGGTGATACTATGCACTGGTCTAATGCTGTGGAAGACATAGCGCCCGCGGGAGTGGAGGGTGATACTATGCACTGGTCTAATGCTGTGGAAGACATTGCGCCCACGGGAGTGGAGGGTGATACTATGCACTGGTCTAATGCTGTGGAAGACATAGCGCCCGCGGGAGTGGAGGGTGATACTATGCACTGGTCTAATGCTTTGGAAGACATAGCGTCCGCGGGAGTGGAGGGTGATACTATGCACTGGTCTAATGCTGTGGAAGACATAGCGCCCGCGGGAGTGGAGGGTGATACTATGCACTGGTCTAATGCTGTGGAAGACATAGCGCCTGCGGGAGTGGAGGGTGATACTATGCACTGGTCTAATGCTGTGGAAGACATAGCGCCCGCGGGAGTGGAGGGTGATACTATGCACTGGTCTAAAGCTGTGGAAGACATAGCGCCCGCGGGAGTGGAGGGTGATACTATGCACTGGTCTAAAGCTGTGGAAGACATAGCGCCCGCGGGAGTGGAGGGTGATACTATGCACGGGTCTAATGCTGTGGAAGACATAGCGCCCGCGGGAGTGGAGGGTGATACTATGCACTGGTCTAATGCTGTGGAAGACATAGCGCCCGCGGGAGTGGAGGGTGATACTATGCACTGGTCTAAAGCTGTGGAAGACATAGCGCCCGCGGGAGTGGAGGGTGATACTATGCACTGGTCTAATGCTGTGGAAGACATAGCGCCCGCGGGAGTGGAGGGTGATACTATGCACTGGTCTAATGCTGTGGAAGACATTGCGCCCACGGGAGTGGAGGGTGATACTATGCACTGGTCTAATGCTGTGGAAGACATAGCGCCCGCGGGAGTGGAGGGTGATACTATGCACTGGTCTAATGCTGTGGAAGACATAGCGTCCGCGGGAGTGGAGGGTGATACTATGCACTGGTCTAATGCTGTGGAAGACATAGCGCCCGCGGGAGTGGAGGGTGATAATATGCACTGGTCTAATGCTGTGGAAGACATAGCGCCCGCGGGAGTGGAGGGTGATACTATGCACTGGTCTAATGCTGTGGAAGACATAGCGCCCGCGGGAGTGGAGGGTGATACTATGCACTGGTCTAATGCTGTGGAAGACATAGCGCCCGCGGGAGTGGAGGGTGATACTATGCACTGGTCTAATGCTGTGGAAGACATAGCGCCCGCGGGAGTGGAGGGTGATACTATGCACTGGTCTAATGCTCTGGAAGACATAGCGCCCGCGGGAGTGGAGGGTGATACTATGCACGGATCTAATGCCGTGCAAAACAGGGCGCCAACGGCAGTGGAGAGAAAATTCTAAGCTCAGGGACATCTCAGATATTGACAAACTCATTTATGCGGAAAAAACCGACCTTATGCAATGTAGTGAAGTCTCATATGGTGCATGGGCCTAGCGGTAATCTCAATCCCAAATCTATTTGTATGGTAGACGGAAAGTGTAGAAAGGACTTCCCAAAGGATTGTATTGCCAAAACGCGTTCAAGGTTATGACGTGAAAGTTGACAATCGTTTCATAGTGCCTTATAATACATTCCTTTTACTGTACTTTCAAGCTCATATTAATGTAGAGATTTGTGCAAGTGTTAAAAGGTATAAAAATATAGCCACAAATATGTTTACAAAGGACATGACTGCGCCAATCCACAAATAACAACCAAAGAAGGTTTCCTTCACCATGATGAAATATCTATATTTCTGAACACCCGATATGTAAGTCCAAGTGAAGCTGCTTATAGAATATTTTCCTATCCTATGCACGAACAATCTCATACTGTAGTTCGCTCACCTGTTCGTTTACAAGATGAACAGCAGGTGTATTTTTGTAATGACAATGCCGCTGAAGCTCTACTTCGAGAGGAATTGAAAAGCACCGAACTGATTGCATGGTTTAATTTAAATAAGAATCCGGTGACAAAAAGTCCCAGTTCATTATGTTTGGGAAAGTAATAAACGCGTCTGGAAAAAAGAGTAAAATCTGGAAAAATAATAGGTAGAATGTTTAACGTTTCCCCAGTGGAATAAGAAAAATATCATCTTCGATTGCTGTTACTTCACGTAGTAGGTGCCACCTGTTTTCAAGATGTAAAGACACTAAACATTGTGTGCTGTTCTTCATTCAAAGAAGCAGCAATGGAACATAGGTTAATTCAGGACGATGCTGAATGTCATCGTTGTCTACGTGAAGCGTCAGTTCTTCAAATGCCATTTCAATTGAGACAATTATTTTCCTTCATTTGTATATTTCAACAACCTTCGAATTCAGTTGAATCCTGGGATACTTTTAAGGATTCTCTTAGTGAGGATTACTTACGTCTTTACAACCATCAATCAGCTTATCAAATGACTCTCCGCGATATCAGTAAGATGACAAAATTACATGGTTTTTCTCTTTCAACTTTCGATTTGCCAGTTATCCAGTGACTTTGCACGTACTGAAAGGAATGAATCTTCCATGCTCCCTGATACTGGTTATGACTCAATTATTCAGAAAGCGAATGATGAACAAAGATTCATCTTAAATGAAATTATTAACGCTATGCTACAGAACCATACGAATAATATTAATGCATACTTCATAGATGGTTCTGGTGGTACTGGCAAGACATTCGTGTACCAATGTCTCATTCAAAAGTGCACTGATTTGGGTTTCGAAGTGATACCAGCGGCGTGGACTGGAATTGCTGCCATGCTATTACCCAATGGTCGTACGGTACACAGCAGATTTAAATTACCGCTGAAATTACACGAAGCTTCTGTATCATCTTTAAAAATTTACAGTAAAGGAGCACATGATATAAGGTCAACAAGACTGATTATATGGGATGAAGCACCAATGGCTAACGTGCATGCCCTGATGTGCGTTAATAGACTTTTGCAAGACATCATGGGTAATTCCATCTCTTTTGGAGGGAAAGTTATTGTAATAGGTGCAGATTTTAGACAAGTTTTGCCTGTGGTTCCGCATGCTTCCAAACAAGCTGTTATTCAGAACTGCATTACATTTTCTCCTCTTTGGTCAGAATTTAAAATATGTCATCTGTTTAAAAATATGCGAGCAGGACCAGAAGAATTAGACTTCGCTGATGTTTTGATGAAAATCGGTAATGGAGATTACCCTTCCGTGAATCATAAATCGGCAGAGCAATCTGTTGCTGATTTACCACCCTCTGTCATCGTGAAACAAGACATCGTCTCTGAAATTTACGGGAATACATTTCAGTCACCAGAAGATGCTATAAGTTTCTCCAAAATTGCCATTCTTGCCCCTAAAAACGAACACTGTGATCAAATCAAATCTAAAGTTATAGATCTTCTACCCGGAACGGCCAGAACGTACATCAGTGGAAATAACTTAATTACTGAAGATGAAAATTAAACTATCCAAATTCCCATAGAGTTTCTGAACAGCTTAGAATTAAGTGGCTTGCCTCCTCATGTCCTTAACTTAAAAACCGGAGCGATTGTAATGTCATTAAGAAACT